>JAUCMT010000108.1:44637-55523 GCA_032357475.1 Enteromius thamalakanensis
TTCTCGTCATTATACATTACCATTACTCTGTTGTTCTATTTGATAATGTTCAGTGCTTTGCTACAATCTGTATTGTAAAGTGCTATATAAATAAAAGTGACTTGACTTGATGGTTGTTAGAGCAATGTCGGGGTTCTGAGTGGTTGGTAGTAGTGGGGGGAATCATTTAGAATCTCTTGATTGGATTCAAAATTGATTCTCGAATCTCGAATTACATTTCTATATAGATTTAATCTTAAACTTTTTGTGTAACTAAATTCTATTTATAAAAATAATTCTATCAGATATAAATTATGTATAAACGACTATTAAATTATAAAATGATTTAGCCTTATCCTGTATTTAGAATACAGGACATGCCTTTATAGATCCTGCCTATGGTCTGGTTTTGAATTGCGGTGAAATCTCTAGAATGGCGTTTTGCTACAGCAATGAGAGACCTTGACCTGTTACGACTCTGAAATCTCCCTATATGGACACCAGCAGCCAAGAAAACACTCAAAATACAGCAGACTGAGGTTCTGTTCCAAACCCTACAGGAGCAGCTGCATACAACTCAATCAAACCTCATCAGAAGCTGATGTCATTCACACATCAGCATACACAATAGTCTAACACTCATAAAAATACAAAACTAAAATAATTAACCAATATATTAAAACAAAAACATAGCATTGAACAGTCCATGTTTAATTAGAACTAATTTCCACCAATAATTTTAGTGTTCTTCCATATGTATAAACTAGTAATGTATAAACTATTAATAAATAAGATTACCTTGCTATGTGAAGGAATGTGTAATATTTTCTTTAAATGTGGCCACCACAATGAAAAATATGCCTGAGATGTCTTAAAATGCGTCCTATAACACTGTTAAGATAAAAAGGTACATTATATGCTTATAACGACTACAATTACTCAAAGAACACCTTGGCAACCACAATACATTGTGAGGGCGAGTTGCACGTCTTCAGAAATCTACTTTGTTAGATTAAAGCCACTAAGTAAACAAATCGAGTTTAGCTCTTTGGAGGTTGTGAAAGCGATGCTGTAAACCTCACAGACCCTATTAATACACCAAACAGCTGCCTGGCAGGGCAACATGTCCCAGAAGCGCAGGGCTGGGCACCATGCCCTCTGACACTTGTGACGCCTCTTTAGTGCCCTTGAAAGTGGACATGGCTGAGAGGTTCACTACTGAGTCTTCAAGACTGCCCACAAAGCAACACCATAACATACCATCAGCACGCCAATAAGCCATTTACAGGCATGCATTTATTTAGTTGACTGTATGTAATCGCATTATGTATTTGTCAAAGTATTCACTGCATTTCTGATAGTGTGAAAGTGCTGCATTTTTAATATAACTCCTTTGTGCTGTGCATTGCGCCATAGTAAATTAACACTGCAATACCACAATACTAGCTGATTACCATATTCATACACATGATCCTATGGTACATGCACAAAACCCATAGTAGGCTACGTTATTGTGAAATCTCCAACCAAAGAAATAAAAGCAGATTAATATTAAAACAGTTGTTTATTTAAGTGTGCAATCTTTTACTCTGCATAAAAGCACTAATTTGTAACTTGCAATGTAAACCCCTACGATATTAATTTCCTTATCATTAACATAAGATCACGTTTAAGACATTTTAAAATGATGAAATGGTGATATTTCAATGATCCCACCACGGTACTTTTTTTTGTTGTTGCTGAAACTCATCTAAGCAATATTAATATTTATATAAAAGCTGTTGAATATCGTTCTGTACCAAACACCAAATACATTCAACACGTTATTAAATCAGTTTTTATCCAGTTTAGCACGGACGGAGATCTGGCAAGTGCCACAGTTACTAGGAAACAACACAATGAAAGATTCAAATAGCCTAGAAAGAAAACCACAAGATAAATGAGAAAAGATGAAAGCAGTGAAGTTCGTACCGTTCCGAGTGTGTTTGGTCCTCGAGCGCCTCTGAAGATCTGCGGCTCTCGGGCGGCGGTGGCGTGTCTCCGCCCCTCAGACACGGAAGGTTAATCATCTCACTTAATTATATTACATTTGCATAATTATCAGTATAATTTGTTACAGTTCAGCACTGTTAAAAACACATTAAAGGAGTACAGTATGTAAGTGTAGTTGCAATAGCGCGTGATGTTAGTACAATAGCGCCACCTGCTGTCAGAACGCGGAAGTAATATTACACTCAAACTTATCCAAATAATGAATAAAAACAACAAATAACGCACTAATCCCAACTGGGTTGCTTTCTCTTATTTATTTTAAAGAAACATTAATGAGTAAACAAACTCAAAAATAGAATAAAAACATTCAGAATTGATCTAGGCAAGCATTTATCCTGTATTTATCCTCTTAAGGTGTTCATTTGTAGGTGCAACACTAAAGATAACCATGGGTTTACTAATACTACTACTATAAAAAAAAAAGATTTAAAAGGTTCAACATGTTAAACTGTAGAGTAGATGCGATGCGTATCATATGCACGCGATAATTGGGCATTATATGCACGCCAAACACGTGCGTGTCATATATACGACAAAGTCCATTTTGCGTATCAATACCACATTTTTATTAGGCCAGTCATTCTTGAAACGTGGGACAAAACAGGGTGCAAAATTGATGGGAAAAAAACCTTGTACTTGGACAAATTAAAAAGCATATATAAGTACTAGCTACCGAGCTATGCTTTGATACAGCCTCCTAAATGTGCTTTTTACCTTGGACTGTGTAATATAATTTTAACCTTATCTCTAACAGCATTCAATATGTGTTTAATATTTCTCATGCTAGCAGACAGATTCTACAATTCCACAACAAATCTAAAATATCTTAATCAAATATTATCAAAATATTGATCTGACGGTGGTGGTGAAAACCTGAATTTGTAGTCATTTTAACTCTCAAAAATAAAGGATCAATTACTTTGCTGTATTAAAACACACAATGAGCATGTCACTGTATATAAAGCTTTTATTCAAGAGTCACATTTATTTTGTTATATCACAACACAAATAGAGTTCATGGCCATTTTGGGGTTTTGTTGTTGAGGCTAGATGCTAATTGAACCTGCTTCAGAAGAAGTGTTGAGAAGTGATGAGAGTTGACATATCACGGTTGAGACACAGGAAATATTAACTTTAGGATTTAAAATATTCTAAAAAAGAGGCTGTCTGACAGTGATGAACTCCTCAGAGAGATTTTATTACACCTTTATGAACGTCTGATGTTGTTGACAAAAAGTGGGGACGCAACTTTAAAATCTTATGAAACAACCTTGCTTTGATAGGAGCTTTATAAATGATTAAACGCTTCTCTGTGGACACAGTGTTTTAGATGCAGTGAGAGTCATAGATTTGGTATATTAATAAAAATAAATAAATTAACGGTGATAATTGTGTTAAATACATTCTATTATTAATCCCTCATAAAATGTAAAAATGTGAAAATATTTAGATTTATAGCAGTTACACTTGCAGGATTTGTTTTGTCCCATGTCTCAAGAATGACTGAAGCATTATTAATTATAATTATAATTATTTATAATTATTTAAACGCATTAACGAGACGGACTAACATGACCCTCAGAGGTTACAATGTACACTGCCTATGGGGCATGTTGTCACATTTCATGTAAATTTTTTTGAGGGTCAATAAAGAAACACATATACACTGTTATTATAAAACGCTCTCTCCTACACTTACCAGTATATTCGGTAATGAATATTCATGAAGAGTATGTTGTATGTTATTGCAGATAGAGTGATATTCCAGCTATACTAGAAGCGTAAAGAAGCACACACACGTTGCTGTGTTTAGTTTTACTGATTTATATCTATAATATCTGTGAACTCTCTCAGGCAGTAAACATCCTCAGTCTCTCTCGATGGTTTATATGGAAAATCTTACTGGTTTGTGACGTTTGGTGTCGTTTAGCGCGTTTGTGGTTTGATTATTCTGCTCCTCTCAGACTTCTCAAGAGCTCTCAAAGCTGCTTAACGAGACGATTTCACATGTATTCACAGGGATAGAGATACTAACGCAGTAAACAGCTAATGGAGAACCTCTGCTGAGCCACATCCAGTGCTTCAGATGTGTGTTTGTCATCTGTCAGGTACAGACACAAAAGCACATTATAACAGAACATCAATTGTGTCTGGTTTTATGATAAACAGAAGTTGAAAGCATGGTTCAGATTTAGTGCACTGTGTAAAACTGCTGTTGGTTTAATATACTGTTCATGTTATTTCCGTTCAGAGACCCTCAAAGCTTCACGCTGCCATCATATTGGGCATCTGGTGTGTTGTTAACCATATGAGAACACACACACACACACACACACACACACACACACACATTTTCCGCTCTTTGGTGTTTCCTTCAGTAGCAGATGATTGTAATTGAGATACAAACACAGTCTGATTAAGAAAAAGGCAATTTGTTTGTAACCTAAAAAAGTCTTTTGATGTGTGATTGCTTTATTAAAGTCATGGCAGGGTTATAGTAGACTAAAACTAAAACAATAAAAGCATGTTCGTCACTTGAAGGAAAATTTTAAATGAAACTTTAAATGAAAAAAAAAAAAACCTTAACGCATTTGATTTCAGCTAGTTACCAAAGTAGCATTTTTCATTTATTTTAGCATATTTAAAATAATAATAATAATAATAAAAAATACAAGAACGCAAAAAATAACTAAAGCTTAAAATATGAAATATTATAGCCATAGCTATAACTCTTGCTTTACATACAACAGCAATTCAGAATATAAATAAACAAATATAAAATCAGCTCAGTATACTAAACCCTCAGAAGCTTGAATAAAACAGATTTCAGAATGATCTATTCTCTCTAATACACTGTGTGTGTGTGTGTGTGTGTGTGTGCGCGCGCTGATGCCCCCTGCAGGTCAGAGTTTATGAGGTCAGGCCTGTAATTGCTCTCAGTGGTTTGGCTCTGGGCACTGGGTGACCTTTGACCTGTCTCTATAGTCCATTCACTCGTATCACTGCGGGACGCAGCGTTTGATTTAGAACTAGGTTAATAATAATCTGACTATAACTTTTACACGGACTGATGTGAATGGAGCAGTGTTCTCTAGTGTCTGAAACATGAGGCTCACAGAGGCTGCATTCATTTAAACAAGACCTGCAAAAAATCTGAAATATTATTATGATTTAAGTCAGCTGTTTTCTGTGTGAATCCTTTCACCAAAGTGCCCTTTATTTCTGTGATGTTCAGCATCATTACTCCAGTCTACAGTGTCACACGATCTTCAGAAATCAGAATAATTTGCTGTTCAAGAAACATTTCTGATTATTATCAATAATGAATCATAAGGTGAAGAATAAACAATAAGTTTGCAAAAACTATGATGCACTACCATTCAAAAGTTTGAATGTTCAATTTAGGATAGAATAAAAGAAATGCAGAGAATCCAGCGATGCATCACAGAAATAAATACAGTTTAACATATTTACACAGAAACTATTGATTTACATCATAAATAAATTTACACTAGCGTTCAAAAATGTGGGGTCAGTAAGATATTTAATGGTTTTAAAGATGTTTCTTCTGCTCATCAAGACTGCAGTTATTAGATTAAAAATCCAGAAAAAATCTGTAATATAGTGAAATATTATTTCAATTTAAAATAAGTGTTTTCTGTGTGAATATATTTTAAAATGTAATGTATTCCTGTGATACAAAGCATCATTACTCCAGTCTTTCAGAAATCATTCTAATCTGCTGATGTTTTATTATCAGTGCTGGGAACAGTTGAGTTTTTTTTAGGATGCTTTGATCATTAAAATATTAGAAGAAGGAGCATTTATTTAAAATGGATAATAATGTTCAGATCTACTGTTACAGTAGTTTACTGTTTCACTTCTGTTCAAAAGTTTGGGATCAGGACATTTTTATTCTTTGAAAGAAATGAACACTTTTAGGAGGATTTATTAAATGAACAAAAAAAGTCATAGATTTACATTTTAGAAATGTTTTATATTTGGTAAAAAATTACGTTGTTTTTACTTGATATTCAAAGAATCCTGAGAAGAAAAGAAAAATCACATTAAAATATATATATATATATTTGTCTGCACAACTGTTTCCAACATTGATAATTCTATAATAAATCAGCATAATTAGAATGATTTCTGAAAGGATCATGTGACACTGAAGACTGGAGGAGTAATGATGATTTGTATCACAGGAATAAATTACATTTTAAAATATATTCCCACAGAAAACAGTTATTTTAAATTGAAATAATATTTCACAATTTTTCTGGATTTTTAATCTAATAACTGCAGCCTTGAAGAAACATCTTTAAAAAACATTAACGGTAACGGTAGGGTGTGTGTTTATATATATATATATATATATATATATCTTGATCAAATAAATCAAGAATAAGAAATCAAGATATCAAGGATCAGAGTTATTGGGCAGAAGAGACTTAAAAAACATTAAACGGATTCCAGACTTGGTGTGTGTGTGTTTCAGAAGTGTTTATTCTGTTTCCTGCATAAGATGACTAGAATGTAGGGGAGGTCTCTGTGTGTCTTAAAATTGAAATCAGAGTCATGAGAAGGCCATGTCCCACAGATAAGAGAGAGAGAGAGAGAGATATCTCATCTGTTCCTCACACACACACACACACACACACACACACTCACAGGATCCTGCTGCTCTTCTGGATTAAACCACTGAAGCCTCGGCTCTCGGCTCACAGAGCTTCAGACACGGACAGAAGAGAGTATCAGCGTCATTCTGAAGGTCAGTGTGTGTCTGTGCTCGTCACAGAACGTCTTTCTGTCGCTTTGATTCTGACTAAACCTTTTAACTCATGCTTTTCCTGCGTTTGGAGCATTTCAGATGAAAGTACTAAAGTAACGAGGATAAAGAGTAATAAAACTGCTGATTAACAGGAAGAGTTATGAAATTAACGTGGATAGCAGAACATTTCTGAGAAGATTGAGACAATAAGATCTTTATTTTCAAACCATAACTAAAACCATAGAAAACATTTTCATCACATTTAAAAATCAATCCTATAAAATATTCAAGGAACATTTCTCATTTTTATTTCTAGTACTAAAACTAATAAATAAAAACTAATACAAATATAAGCAATTAAAAACAAATATTAAATATTGCAAAAACATGCAGCAAAAGTTTAGCTAAAAATTCGGGTAAAACTATATTTACACATTCTGAATTATTAAAAATGACAAAACATGCAACAAAATTGCTAAAACTTTAATTGCTACAATTTTTTATTTAATTAATTATTTTTAAAATGAAAAAAGCATGCAACAAAGTTACCAAAACAAACTAAAATTAGATTTACATGAAACGAAATCATGAAATAAAATCACTCAAACTTTGAACTAAAATGAAAACAAATCAAAATATTAAGACTGTGATCAGGACACTTCTGAGGATCAAAAACTCTTTATTTAGTCCGTCTATAAGAAAGGACTGAGACGTCTCAGTAGAGACTGAAGAAAAGCCCAGGATCTGGTGCGCTGGAGTTCAAAGTGAATCAGTTCGTTTGATGTGATTCGGCTGAACTGATGTGAACAGTGTGTTTGTGGCTTTCCACCGACTTTCCAGAGAAGACACAATCACTGACATGTGTGAGGAGCTGTCTGAGCTATATTAAACTCTACAATATCAGGTCTAAATGTGCGTTTGCATAATTATAATACTTGAAAAAAATGAAATGACAAAAAACATTCAATTTTAGCATTTCGCAGACACTTCTTGAATGTTCTCCGACCGCTCTAAAACAAATATAACATTAGAAGTACATCCAACTTGTCACTTGAAGAACATGAATATGTCCAGTTTTCCATTAAAGAGTTCAGAGATGTTAACATTTAGAGAAAGACCCAGTTAACAAAATATGCTCTAAGAACAGTTTCTTTCAATTAAGTTTTAAATCAGTTATTTCTGACTGGAGTACCTGCATGCAGGAAGATATTTGGAAGAAGGTTTGTAACCAGGCTGTTTTGGTCACCATTGACTTCTATAGTATTTCTTCCCTTCTACAGAAGTCAATGGTGACCAAAACAGCCTGGTTACAAACTTTCTTCAATATCTTCCTTTGGGTTTGGATCTAGTCAGACATTCGTAGCTTTAAATCTTTAAAGTTTCTTAAGAACATATTCATGTTCGCAGGGAATCTGCTCTTTAACAATGTCCCCAGAATGTTAAAGCGGTGTTTAAGGAGCATTTTATTTCTGAAATGTTTTAGTTGAATGTTCATCTGTTTTTTGTAAATGACACTACATTCAAAACTAACATTAACTTCACAACATCACACAACTGAACGTTTGCGTAATGCTCGCCACTTCCAAAACTGGAATAACATTTTTGCAACTCTGTATTGTATTATTCCCATATCAAACAAAAACAATCATGTTTATCAGTGCAAAAAATTATTCATTATTCATTCATTCATTCATTCATTCATTTCATGGAAATTCAGTCGCATGTCCTGTGTTCTGAGATTCTCTCCATTTTGTTGGTTTTTGCTTAAAACAAGTAAAACTATCTGCTATTAGGGTAAGAACAATAATCTTGTTTAGTCTTTAAATTCTTCTTACCCCATTGGAAGATATGTTTACTTGTTTTAAGCAAAAAACAACAAAATTTAAAAGAAGGCTTTTACTTAAACGCATAGATATTTAAAAAAGAAAGAAAAATATGCTTGGTGAATAATTTTTGATAAGTTTATATTGACGTCTGTTGTGACTGAATGTGTTTTTTGAGTGAACAGCTTGTCTTTGTTTGTACCGAACAGAAACACTTTCCGCTGAACTCTGGACAATAGCAGTCTTTGACCCACGATGCGGCCCTCAGGAGTCCTGCTAACGGCCCTCGTATCCTGGGTGCTGATTGGCGGAGGAAACTGTCAATCAAACTCATCCGATGGGTTCCAGCTCTCGGCGGCCCCTGGCTCAGGTCACCGGTCAAGCCGTGTGACCTCTGACCCCAGAGCAGCGGGGTCGGTGCGCGTCCGGCCACTGTCGCTGCCCCCGGCGTGTCTGAGGAGGACCTACATCGAGGGCTTGTTCAAATACGTCAACACCGTCCTCTCCTGCCTCATCTTTGTGGTGGGGATGGTGGGAAACGCCACGCTGCTGAGGATCATCTACCTCAACAAGACCATGAGGAACGGCCCGAACGCTCTGATCGCCAGCCTGGCGCTGGGAGACCTCATCTACATCGCCATCGACATCCCCATCAACGTCTACAAGGTACCAGCCAATCAGAGAGCTCCGTCTCCAGCATGCGCGTTTATTAGCTAGAACTGGCGCTCAAACTCGAAAAATGATTGATATAGTATTGGAATCACTCTTAAGTGTCTTCTGCTCACCAAGCCTGCGTTTATTTGATCCGAGGTAAAGCAAAAACAGTAAAATTGTGAAATATTTTTATTAGTTAAAATAACTGTTTTCTATTTGAATATATTATTTCTGTGATCAAAGCTGATGAACGCAGAACCAATCAGATCACTCGTTCATGTGTGTGTTTATTAGTGATGACTTGCTTTTGGTTACGATGTCAAAAAAAATATTGGCAAATATTGGGGGTTTGGGTTTTAATTATATGTATAGTAAAAAAAATTAATTCAGAGACCCATCTATAATTCAGATGGCCATATGATTCAGGTGTTGATATTTGTGTTAATATGTTAACGTGAACAGTGTTTATATATATACAGTATATATATATATATTTTTTTTATATGTAGGTCATAAAAAAGAAAAAGAAAAACTTTTCATTTTAATTTAGTTTTAGTTTTAATTTAATTTTAGGTTTTAGTAAGTGTGAATATCATTATGATAAATATCATAGTAATATTTATTATATTTTAACACTTATACACATATAATTAAATAAGGTAAATACAGTATGGATAAATGTAATTGTTTAATTTTAGAAAATATTTATGTATATTACATATACATAAATATATATATATATATATATATATACATTATCATACATATTTATTATTTAATCACAATATAATGAATATTCCATATTATATTTTACTATTTATAGTGTTTTTAATAATGATTTATACACACACACACACACATATATATATATATACTGTATATATATATATATAAAAAAACAATCTGAAATTCATTTTAAAATAAATATATGATTGTAAGTATATTTGTATATTTCAGGAAAACATTAAATTAGTTTGAATTTGTGTAATGATGTTTTATCATAAAAGAAATTTTAAAAGATTTTTTGTAAAAAAAAATATTTCAGCTTTATTTCAGTTAATGAAAGTGTTTATTTTAATAGCTTTAGTAGACGTCAACACAGAGGTAGACGTGCAGCAGTGGGTCAGTCAGATTTATTTCAGGAAAGCTATCAGTCTAACACTCATCACACGCTCAGTCTCACACACACACACACACACACACACACACACGTGATGCACTTCACAACACACACACTGTTAAGAAGATAAAAGTGCTTCATTCGTTTGTCTTTAAATATATATCACGCAGGCTGTGAAGATATGCATTAACCGTGTGTGTGTGTGTGTGTGTGTGTGTAGCTGCTGGCGATGCGGTGGCCCTTCGATGACAGTGTGTTCGGCCTGTTTCTGTGCAAACTCATGCCGTTTCTACAGAAAGCATCAGTTGGAATAACAGTCCTCAATCTGTGTGCGCTCAGTGTGGACAGGTAATACACACAAACACACACACACACACACACATGTTGGGTTTATATGTGTTCTGGGGTCTCTCTTCATAGGCGTAATGGTGTTTCTACTGTACAGACTGTATGTGGTATTGTCCTACACTGACCCTACACCTAA
>JAUCMT010000108.1:55623-73306 GCA_032357475.1 Enteromius thamalakanensis
AAAAGATTACAATGTAAGTCAGTGTGTTATGATCTTGTCTGTGAGCGCTCATTCCATCACTTGTTTTCTGGACTCCGTTACCAGTTACTCCGTTATCAGCCACCGCACCTTCACACCACCATGTGCCTCAAATTCATACAGACTTCATTCCCCATCATGCACCACGCACTCACACCTGTCTCAGATTTGCACTCACACCTGATCGTGCGCACCTGTTGTTCCCCACGCCCACCTCTCATTATCTATTGCATTTAAACAGCGTTTAGAAGGGACTCAGTGTGAAGTCTTGTTATTGCTTTTGCTGACATTTCTGAGGGTTTTTCCTGATAGTTCCTCTGTTATCTTGACCTTGGACTGTTTATCGTTTCTGTGATTGTTATCTGCCTGCCCCGAACTCAGGCTGTGACCTCAACTCTACATTTGATCTTCTCTGTTACTGTCTTTGCTCCTCCTGACCCTGCCTGTACGACTATTCTAAATAAACACTGCAAATGGATCCGCTTCTCCCCGTCTCCTACACAGTTACACAGTGACAGGCAATAGCCTTGATCCACGTACGGATTTGGATTTAAATATTGGGTAATGATATTGCCATTATTGCGTAGCCTATGTATTGGGGTGAGAATTTTTATTTATTTTTTTCTCTTCACTGTAAACTGTAACAACAGTTTTATTTGAGCATTTAACCTAACACCTGCCTCTAAAGCTACAATCCTTTAATAAAACACAAGATAAACTGTCAGATATAACTACTAACATTATTTTTTTTAAAGTATTAAAATTCTAATTCTTAATCAGCATCTTTTCGTACACCATGACTCATCTATGCTGCAACTGCTGCCTTCTGCAAATTCAACTTGACACTGATGTACAAGCACCAAATGCTGATTGTAAGCCTAAACATCACAAAAACTATAAACTGGTTCTTCAAGTCTGATAGCCACAATGCTCGCGGGTACAGGAAGGCTTTGGCCATGCCGGGCGCAAAGTCAAGATGTGTAGGGGCCACTGAGAGGGCCTGGAGGTCACCTACTCTTCTCAGAGAACACAATGCTAGCAAAAGTGAGGTGTTATCGTTAGCAAACGATCTGAAATCTCCTCTATGGGCTCAAAAAGGGGCCCACAGAGGGCTTCTAACACAACAGCCAAATCCCAAGAGGGCACCCGGGACCGTACTGGCGGCCTTAACTGCAAACTGCAACTTGGTTGAGATGCTAAGCACAAAATTACAGTGTTTTATTTTTTATGTTTGTGTGTTTAAGTTAGTTACTGAAAGCTACTACGGATGTTAAACGTAAGTCAAACAATATTGAAGGTCTGTGTGGATGGATATAGACAGATGCATTATCCCATGGGCAGTCACTTTAACAAATGGATGACAATAAAAGACCATAACAGTGAAATATTCTGCACATCAGTCTTACAGTAACATCACTGTCTGGACAATATACTGACCTGCACAGTAGAGCCCGTACAGAGCACATATTAGACAGTGACTTAATAAAACACTCAATCAGAGAGAAAGAGTATGACAGCGCTTCATCTGGACTCAGCCCAGCTCAGGAAATGAAAGCTGATGTGTGTGTGTGTTCTTTACCTTTACAGATGCAACATATATCATGATCCACAAGGCTCCCTCTCACTCAGTGTCCCTACCCTTCTGTGCGAGCTGAATGCATCGGTTAGAGAACCAACCCATTTCAGTACTGAAAAACATTAGACTCCAGATCCAATCACACCTGTTTCACGGTTCTGAACACCTGTGTCTGTGATATAATTAACAGGTTGCTGAACCTTGGTTATTTTTAAATATTTTACTCTTCTAATGTTTACATTTTTTTGTTTCTTGTTAATCGAGCTAAATTTGACTTTTTCTTTTTCTTCCTTTTTTAGTGGTTTAGATATAAATTAGCTTAAATAATTTTAAGAAACGCACTTCCTCTTCAAACCTGTTGTATTGAGACATTTCTTATTTCTTATGAAATTTCATGGTTTGATCGTTCTGGAATCATATGTAAGGGATTTTAAACACAGATGTACAGAGGTAAGTAATGATCTTACTTATTACTTCAATAGTTCAACCCTGTTATTAGAATTATCTCGGCAAAAAGCACACTTCTGAATATAGCTTATTGTGTCATAATACTTGCTGCCTTTATGCTTTACATTTTCTCTTCAACCCTGTTATGCTGTGACATTTTGGTAATTGTAGGTGATGATCTTTATCACTATCACTTTAATCGCTCAACCCTGTTATATAAATAAAAATCTTGACACAATGTACATGTTAATTTTGACTGTAACTAATGATAAATTGATATTTCTTTAAAATAATTATGCTTTTATGTGACAATGTAGGATTTTTATTTATTTATCTCTGTTTAATGCTGTGTATTTTTGAGAAAAGCACGTTCTCTTCTACCCTGTTATCATGTGACATTTTTTCCCCCCGTCCTTATATTTCTTTACATAAGGGAATTTCAAATGTACTGTGACATGATTAAAGAAATGTAGCACTGCAAAATTATATCTTGCCCTTGTAATAAAAAAAGCCCTTTGGCACTAGCAACCAGGTGATAAAGGTGATAAAGACTTGGCGACCCATAAAACACCCACATCTGTTGATAATTTTGAATATTTGGGTATTAGGCGCAATATAATATATATATATATATATATTATTATTATTTTTTTTTTTTTTAACTAATATAACTAACTAATTTTCCTAATAACCTTGCCCTGTATACGTGTGTATCTGGTTCCTCATAGCTGTAAGTCTTGTGTAAATCAAATGTTGTTTGAGGATGACACACTCTTGGCAGGAATGCATATTTACACACGTTTAGTACTGGAGCTTGCTCTTCAGTGTTTATTTATTTTCAGTTCGTTCTCTACCCACACCTGTTTCACACACACATCTGCAGCACAGATATGACCCTCTCTCTCTCTCTCTCTCTCTCTTCGCAGCCCGCTGTGAGCCAGATGACGTCCATCAGCGTCTCTATAATTATCTTACTCTGACACAGAGTAGGTGGAATTAGATTCCTGTATTAATTATAATCTAACACCATAAACGCCCTGCTGGGCAGAAGACACAGCTCGCACTCAGGTTGCCAGATTGAGACCCCCTGGCAAGAGAGAAAATACAATTGTGGGTCCGCTTACTCGCCCCCTCTCCCGCAGAGCGCTGGAGGAGCGTCCAACTCACACACACCAACACCATGAGGAGATCCGCTTAAACAGCTGGTCTTGGATCAACTTCCTGCCCTCCAGCTGGGGCAGTAACAATTATAAAACACAAAGTAAAACTGAAAAAACATGGCGGCGTATAAACAAGGCCTGCAGTCACACTGTACTAACTTAGTGTTGCATATTCAGTCTCCTGAAGTCTTGTGATAGCTTTGTGTGAGAACAGTGCAGAAGTAATATTCTCCCTTTCTGTCATTCAAATCTGGAGTATTAAAGTATTATGTACAGGTCCTTTTTAATATATGAAGAAAGCAGAGAGGAGGATCAATAGAGGGCACTATACTGGTAGATTTTGTAACGTCACTGATGTGGTGGAAAAAAGCATCTTTCTCATGTGAAGAATGTTCAAACGTAGCCATGTATTGTACCTTGTTTAATATACATTTTCTTTCATATTGTCTTTTATATAGATTTTTTTTAATGAGCAGCTTATATTTTCTTTTAAAAATGCATCCTATCCAATGTCTGCCTTTATGTTACTCACTTGAAATGACCCAGGGTAGACATACACAACCCGGAAACAGGGTTGCCAGGTTTAGAAAATATACTACCCTAATCACATTTTTTCCAGGTTTGCCCCTTCCTCAAGGTCTCCTCCAATAAAATCATCAGAGTTAAATTAACTGAATTAACTGAAAATTGGCAGCACTGCCCAGAAAAGTGTCCACCTGGACATGGCTGAGTGCATGGTTGTGATGAAGCAATATGGCTATAGTGCTATTTTTTATTTGAAAAGGCTACATTTTTCAGTGCAATAAGCCTACATGCCATGCATTTTATTTAACATTTTAAAAGGTTATGGCTGGTACATTTTCTCAAGACACTGGCCATTAGCGAGTGTGGTCAAAAGTCTTATAAGGGCCCATTTAAGTTGGGATTCCTTGAAGTCAGCTGGTCATGTAAGCAGCACCCTGCTAAGTTCTGGACAGCAGCTCATATGTTTGCATACGATGAAAGCATACGTCATCATTATTTCTAACTAAACTGATGCACTGCAGAGGTTTAGTGTTCAGATCAGAGCTATTCTCTCTCTCTCTCTGGAACAGTGTTAATTGTTTGGGGAGCTTCTATGCCGCTAAGTTTACATAAATCCCAATATCTCTCATCTCATTGTCAGTTGTTTCGTTCTCTCTCTCCCACTCTGGGTTTCTCTTTTCTTCTTGTCTCTCTCCAATACATATCCCTGTCTCCAGTGGCCTGTTATATTGTTGAGTAAAACACTTTAAACTGGATGCATTGTTCCTGCAGTTTAGCCTAATATGTTTCCTCTCTCCGCGGTGGATTGTTTGGAGCGCACAGCCCCAGAGGAGGCCACACAACCCCGCTCTTTTAGCTCCTCCATATGCTGCAGAGCTGTGGACCAAAATACTCAGAAGATGCAATCAATAAACGGGACAGACTCATCCACTACCATGTATAGCCCAAAAGTTTGAAAGCGCTTTCTTGCAAGGTTTTTGTTTTCCTAGCCTCTGATGGGGTTTCTGTTCCAGACGGTCCTTTCTAATAATGTAAAGCTGCTAATTTTGGAGCTTTTCTTACATAACTCCAACCTATGTGAATTGGTGGCTGCAATATGAGGTCACAGTCTGTGCCGTTTTCCAAACCCGCAGAGTTCTGCTCATCTCGTTCAGAGAAGTCATGCCATCATCTGGATGTTTCCGCTAGCCACTGCCCCATTTCAAACCCATTTTCACTTGATGGTCCATGTGGAGACAACATCAGATTGAGTATCTATGAATGACTGTGTTGTTTATGGATTTATTGCGTAATAATACTATGGAAAGGTTCTATTTAGCTCTGTTTACGCAACAGGTGGGGCTTTTCTGAGACCTTGCTCGTACTTTCAAATTTAAGATAAAAATTTTGAATCTCACTTTATTTTAATGTCCAATTATCACTTTTAACTAACTATTAAACATTTCACACCTCAATAAATTCTTAGTTTGTTGTTTAATAATAGTTGGTAATGTAGTCGCCAGAACTAAAGGATCTAAAATAGGGTCATTCAGAATAAAGCATTAACATGTGCCTTGGTAGTAAACAGTTAATAAGCTACAGTAATAACACAATAAAAAACTTAATACTAAGAATTAGTCCTTAAACTAGACTAAACTAAACAACTTTTATCGGTGACATAGGGAACACCTTAAAACTTTTCCCTCAATAAATTCTTCATTAATAGTTGCGTAACGTAGGTGTTAAGTTTATGTATTGTGTTTTAGTAGGGATGTAGAACAAGGCATTGATATATGCTTACTACTAATAAATGGCTAATATACTATTAATATTAGCAACTAGTTAGGAGACCCTCAAATAAATTTACCGTTTAGCCAATTTTCAGTACATGTTATATGATCTTCATAGATATTTGAGTTCAAATGTCATATCAATGATTTATGTGAAAACAAGTATGTATTAAATATCAAATATCAGTGGTTCACATTATGCACAGTTTAGCATTATGTGATTATTTACAACTAAACAACAACAAATGGGTAACACTTTAGCAGCAATCAATACTTACTATTGACTAGTTACTTATTAACATGCATTGTACTGTTATATCACAGTAATCCTGCTAACAGCCTTATTCAGTATTCAAAATATAAAGAAATGGGATTTTCTCTTTATTTCCAGAAAAACAGGCTGAATAAAGGACACAAAATGGAGACTGCCTACAAAGGATTCTTTTAGACTGAGGTGTCCTTCAACAGTTTGTTCTTGTGGCACCCAGCATATGCAGCTTTTTGATTGAGAAGCACCTGGTATCTATTGTGACCAATGAGCCATTGGTTCTGCGGCCAGATCTGAGCCAATAAGCTGTAAATGCCCTGTGACTAACCTCCCTGGAGCCACAGGAAATTACATCATAACCGCGATGATAATATAATAATATGCAATAATAAGCAAAGCAAGGACATACGCAGACTCAAACCCTTCACTAGAGAGCTGTGACATATGTTTGTCAAGAGCAACAGCACCAGATAATTTCATTTATTCCAACAAAGCTGCAAGTGCACCAAAAAGGTGTGTTGTAGTTTAGCTGCTAAGCTGTGTCCTCTCCCACCACACCTATCTGTAAGCAGGCAGCTTCACTAAACTAGAAGCTGAACGGTCCTGTTATAATCAGCAATGCTGGCTACAGATCAGGCTTTATTTCAGAGCGTTCTGGACACCCTTGTTGATTGAAACTGCACTGTTCCAGTTTTGTCGCATTTGGCTAGCCCTCATTAGCCTTACATACACTGAACAGAACCTACATTCACAGAGGTCCACACAAACAAGCCCGCCGGTCATCGTGCCTCTCACAGGAAGTCCTCCTTTACCCCCTTCTGTGAGACCTTACGGTGTAATATACACACACAACACATCCCCTCTGTGTGTTTCTATGGGTTGAATGCAGCTGCAGGTGGGGGTGGAAGGCTAGTGTGTTGGCCTCATGGCGGAGGTTTTTCTGCCCGTATCTCAGCAGAGTGATGAAAAACATAAAATTGCTTTCTAATGAAAAGCAAAGGCGTTCAGGAACTCCCCCACTCGCCTTTTCCTTGCCTACAATAAATGCCTTTCAGTGTATTTTTGTAGCGTTAAAACACTGCATTAGGCTTAAGCAGAGGGCAGAGACCTGCTTACACACACACACACACACACACACACAAGCTCAAACAGTTATGCACAGAGTTGTGATGCATATGTGTGCAATTCTTGGATTTTTGTCTAAAATAAAAAATAAAATAAAATAAAAACTGTGTAAGCAATAAGAAGAAGAAGAAGAACTGGATATTGGAGCGGAGAGTGAAACTCAAACTCTTTCATTATTTGGTACAACTTATTCTATCCATATTGCAATGCATGATGGGTGGAAATATTATAACCTGTAGATCTATGCAATAATGTTCATATTACAAAAATACTGCACTGTGATATTTGAATGTATATTTTAACTGATATATTCATTTCGTTTATCTTCACATTGGCAGGGTGTCATCAATGTGGAACTGCTACAATAGTTTTGTCAAGGAGAGTCCTTCGTGGTAACCATGATATCAAAGGCCATAACTGTAGTGCCGAAAAACATGTCAGTGAATAAATAAATATATACTTTATAAGTTCTTTTTGCCACAAAATAACTTAAGTACTACCCAAATCCCCCGTCTCCAGTGTTGTCATTAAGGGAGTTTGCGAAGGCTGTTTAACTTTCAGAGAGTGTAGTGGCGTAACTGTAGAAGTTCTCTCTGAATTAATGTAGTGAAATAAGCGATGTACACACATTTATCACGCGCTCTGTTTACTCACTGTGTGGGAGCGCCGTGACCTCCGCCACTGGGATTTGCTCAGGTGAGGAACACCTTTAATGGTTTCGTCACACATGTATAGCGTATCTCATTCCACGTCTGAAGGCTGTGGAGGCCACCAGCCCACCGCAGGCCGTGATTTATGAGATGTTTTTACCTCGGTGTGTCTGAATTAGTCCAACAGCCACTGAGTTGTGGTCAGCACCTTAAACAGAACGGCTTTGAATTGCACCGTCTCTCTTCCTTCACGTGTTTTTGGATGTTTAATCATTTCGGAGGAATCATTTTTAGATATTTCTTTTAACACCTCCATTTAGGCCTAATTGTAATGATACTGATACTGTACTGGTGGACAGGGCTGGGAGGTTACTCTGAAAATGTACCACACTGTAAAAATGACTGTGAAATGAACGGTAAAAAATGCTATGGTAAAAACCTGTTTAATGGTAAATGGTAAATTCCTGTAAATGTACAGGAAAAAAAATTAAACTGACATTCCCAGAATTCCATGCATTGCATTTTGCATTTTGTATGAATTTGATTTTTTTTTTTTTTTTAATTGTTTCTTTTTAGTTTTTCTACATTTAATGTTGTTAAATAAATATTTATTGCATATTTTAGTTTAACGAATCACCATTATGGTGTTTAGTGTTTGTGTGAATGACACTGAGCTCCTTCTATATAAGTTCCTGTTTAAAAGCTGCTTGTGATGGGCTTTGGATACAGGTTTAAGTGAAATTTAATTAACAGTAAATTTCACTTAAACCTGTAAAAACTAAAATGTTGTTACCGTATTTCTTATGGTTGTATTCCGGCATCCACAGCTTTTTAATTTTAATTTTTTTTTTGCCATTAGATTACAGATTACAAGTTACTGTACTTACAATGTAATGAGTAGTGTAACTATTTAAATGGCTTTAGTAATGTAACAGATTAAATTTTGTTATGTTTTGATGTCACTTTGCAAAATGACTACATGTAAATGTTGATGATTTTGACAGATTTAAAGCAGGCAGGGCTAAACTAATAGCAGTCTCAATGTGGATTACTGTCACACTTTCAAAATACGTCTTTACTTCATTTAATATTACAATAAATACTTTTAGAGCACATCCACCAGAAAAAAACAGACTTTAGTACCTTTTTTATTGTAAGATCGTTCTGAGGTTGAATAATAGCTGTGACACTAGCACACTAGCATATAACAATGTCAAAATAACAGTTCATTGAAAATAAATAAAGCATACAACTAAATAGAAAATAAAACAGTTATAGAATGTGTGTCTTATTGTGTCCTAAACTCTTAAAACATTGCTGTCTCATATGTTAGTGGACTCAATGCAATTTAGGAAAGAAATCATTCAGATTGCTATGTGAAAATATTCAGATCTAACCTGCTTTGTAACTGTTATTTAATTTGACATCTTTCTCAGTAACAGTCACATCTTACATTTCACACTTACAAATTACATTACTCTGTTATAGGTAATTAGTTACTCTACTCCCCAACTTTGCTGGTAAGGTAGCCTATGTATACAATATTCCAGATAATCTGGTCGAAAAAAAAAAATGATCATGAAATTCTAGTTCATATCAGAGGAGAAAACTGTCAGACAAACCAAAGTCTCCTTTTTGTCTGACTGCTGTCTTTGAGAAACAATCTCATTTGTGATTTTATTTCCTATGGGCATTGGGTTAGGTGCATAACATGATTTATTCCCCTTCCACCAGAGGGCACAGTTCTGCTAATTACACATGCACTGAAACACACTGATGTCAGCTGAGCTACGTCTCATAGGAACCAATATAAATGTGTTAATTCTCCATGAACCTATAAACACTGGTGTATCCGTCTGTCAAAATCATTAGCTGAAAGAAATCTAATCTATGGAAAGAGCACAGAGGGTGAAATCATTGAGCCAGCAGTTCTTCCTTCGCTCTAGGAAACGCAGATGAGATCATTAAGCAGCGATAGAAAGCAGTGGTTTTCATTATGTTCTGCAAAGATGAACAGTTCTGTCCTGAGAGTTTAAAAATGTATAAAACGTATTGATCAAAGTGTAAAAATGCTTCTGCTAACTAGATTGACGGATGCTAACTGCTCTTACCATATTCATATAACATATGTAAATTCTAGGGCATTATCAAATTTTGTTTTTTATTGGAAATTTTCATGGAAATACTTCCAGATTCCAAAAAAAAGTACTTTGGCTACCATGCTACTTCCATGTTTTTAGGCTGGTGAAGGTTTCATGGTGCTGAAGCAAGGTTGCAAGCATCATATTCATATTTAAATGGTACTGTAAAATACCTCGAAACATACTACTGTATATGTTTATTTTTAGAAAACAGTGTAAACACACACACACACACACACACAAACACACACACACGCACACATGTCTGGTTTGCTATCCTTGTGGGGACTCTCCATAGGTGTAATGGTGTTTCTACTGTACAGACTGTATGTAGTATTGTCCTACACTGGCCCTACACCTAAACCTACCTCTTACAGGAAACTTGCTGCATTTTTACAATTAATTTTTCATTAATTTGACATTGTTGGATGTTAAAGTCCATGTGAACAGGAAATTTGCGACCGATTTCATGTCTGTATTGACGTACTTCTGAAAGAAACAGAATATTGAATACTGGCTTGTTTTCTTGTTGTGATTAGAATATTACTCCAGGTTCACAGAAACAGCTCTTAGCTTGCTCTGTGTGTGTGTGTGTGTAGGTACCGAGCGGTGGCGTCCTGGAGCCGTGTTCAGGGTGTAGGGATCCCAGTGTCGACGGCGGTGGAGATCACGTGTATCTGGCTGCTGGCTGTAGTTCTGGCCGTTCCGGAGGCCATCGGCTTCAAAATGGTGAGCTTCGACTACAACAACATGACCATCCGCACCTGCATGCTGAAACCAGAGACGCCCTTCATGACGGTAAGAACACTTCATTACTGCTCCTCACATCATTTATTAGCATTTTACTATAATTAGTGTTCTATTAGTAACATAAAGACAAGCATTTGAAGTTATGTCTCTGTTTTTGCATTTTCCAACAAAATTAAGAAACAGAAAGTAGTTCAAAGGCCCTGTTTTTGGATATTTCTAGAGATTTCAGGATACAAGATATATTAGATAAACTATATTAATACTTTCATATGATATATAAGTACAATTATGTAAAATTCAATATTTTGACTTTATTTTAAAGATATATAATTTTTTAGTATTACACGAAAAAGCATCAATTTAAAATTATATGTATTTAAATTTGGTCATTTTTTTTTATTAATGTATTATATTTCTTTAAGTATATTAATATAATGTGTGTGTGTAGTTCTACAGGGACGTGAAGGTCTGGTGGTTGTTTGGCTTCTACTTCTGCGTGCCGCTGGTGTGTACGGCCGTCTTCTACACACTCATGACCTGCGAGATGCTGAGCAACAGAAAAGGCAGCCTGAAGTTTTCTCTGAGTGAACACCTCAAGCAGGTGAAGAACAAACACTCAGCGCTGAATGACCCAGCTGAGACGCTCGTGAACTAACGTGTGTGTGTGTGTGTGTGTGTGTGTGTGTGTGAGAGCAGAGGCGTGAGGTGGCGAAGGCTGTGTTTTCTCTGGTGCTGATCTTCGCTCTCTGCTGGTTTCCGCTGCATCTCAGTCGCATCCTCAAGAAGATGGTTTACTTTCAGAACGACGTCGGCCGCTGCGACCTGCTGAAGTAACACACACACACACACTCTCTCTCTCACATGCATGTTTATATTTCAGAAAAATATGTTATGTTTATATATTAAATTAATTTATTTATAATATAAATTATATGAATTTAGACATGTTAATAGGTGTACATATTTACAATATATATATTGTATGTGTTAGTATTATTATATGCATAATAAATAGACAATACACATATTATATTCATATTAAACTAATCGTGATTAATCCTTCAACAGCACTAAAATAAATCCAAAAACTTTTATTGCAGTTAGTTTACAAGGAACATTTATTTTTTTATTTAGTTTAACTTGACGTCCTTAAATAACTCAAACTAACACAAATCTTATTATTATTTTAATAAGTTACATTTTCAATAACAAAAATTAAACTTATAACTTAATAAAAAATAACACTTAACTAAAGTGAGCGAACACAATATCAAAATCCACGTCATTGTTAAAATAACATTACTAACATACAAATTAAGAATTAAATTAACACAATTTAAACTATTTTAAACTTAAATTTTAAAGTTGTACTAAAATAATACTATAAGGGACATAAATTAAAAAATAAAACAAATAAAGTAAAACAAATGTATTCAAAAATATTAATAAAAATTAATCAGTAATAAAACAGCCATAAGGGAATAAACAATGTTAGAATAACATACAATGTTAAAAATACAATTAAAATAAATTAAATTAGACTTTTAAATACTTCAATAAATAATATAATTGTAATAAAATAAAATAAAATAAAGTAACCTTTTTTATGATATAATTTTTAAATAATTATAATAAAATAAAACTGATACACACATATACTGTATATATAATATAATAATGCAAAATATATTGCTTCTGGAAAAAATATAGCTGCTTCTGGAAAAATGCAGTTATGTGTATTTTGGGAAAGTTTATGTTTATTGATCTTCACCTCTTGGTTGTGTTTGTGTCTCAGTTTCTTGCTGGTGTTTGATTACCTGAGTATAAATCTGGCCACCATCAACTCCTGCATCAATCCCATAATCCTCTACTTCGTCAGCAAGAAGTTCAAGAACTGCTTCAGGGTAAAGAGAGCTGTGATGAGAGTAATAAGAGAGCGTGGTGATGCTGCGATGGTCTAACCTCTGCTGTCTCTGTGTCTGTCAGTCGTGTTTGTGTTGCTGGTGTTATCCGGGCGGATCACTCTTGAGCAGCGTCGTGCCTCTGAACGGGACCAGCTTCCAGTACAAGAGCCCTGATCAGAACGGCTTATCAGACCGGACCGCGCTGCACAAGGACAGCTACAACTGACCTCTCACACACTCGCTGATTCGACCCTGAACACAGAGATATCAACATGTATATTTATATTATTTTATCTACTGCACTGGTTAACTGTGTGCATATACTATTATGACAAAGAAAGTGCTTCTTTTTTGGTGTGTGCGCATCATATTTTGTAAACCTAAATATGTTTCACAAACTGCCAAGCTAACAGGAAACGTTCTCAGAATGTTCTGGAAAGGTTTTCTCAAAGTTATAAACACATGGTCTTCCAGTAACGTTAATAGAACATTCATTTTAAGTTATATGGTTCTTAATAACGTTCTCACAAAAACGTTATGTATACGTCATTTGTGAAACGTGATTTCTGAAATGTTTTAGTCGTTCATCTAACTTTGTTGAAACTGTTAGACTGATAATGTCCTCAAAACCTTAGCAAAAAGAGTTTTTTTTGGTAGCATCTTGTTTTTCGAAATGCTAGACAAACTAATTTCGATTAGTTTTCAATTAGTTCGATTAGTTCATTTTTTGTTTAAATGTTACACAAACTAACAATTATTTTACGTTGTTCATTTAATGTTTTTTTAACCGTTTAGTTGGACATTTATAAAAAAATTCTCTTAGACGAACTAATATTGTTCTCAAAACGTCAGAAAAAAAAAAAATTATTTATACATTGACTTTTTTTCTGTAACATTTTAGTTGGATGTTTGTCTTGCTACAGTTTGTATGAATTAGAATTTCTTTGTTCTGCCGCACACAAAGGAAGATAACTACAGTATAACTGCAAAGATTTGATAATCATTATTATTCAACTAGAATAGTAATATAATAAAAATAAGAGGAACAGTATATGACAGTGGACAAAAACATAGTTATCACTTAGTTAAGGGTATTTTTTTAAGTAATATTTTAATCGAATCTCAGATTCCAGATTTTCTAGCCCAAATATTGTCCTATCCTAACAAACCATTCATCAATCAAAGGAAAGCTCATTTATTCCATTTAAAAAAATAAAATAAAATAAAATACTTATGACTGGTTTTGTGGTTCAGGGTCACATATGGGTTTAACCTGATCCCAAAACCACTTCATAATGCAGATATTTGCCCACATAAAACATGCCTGTTACAGAAGTATAAAAAAGCTTTGTATATGATGGTATATAATGATTTTGTATATAATATTGAATAGATTACACTTTCAGTTGGTTTGTAAACAGCATTGTATGCATGTTTGGAGGGAGTTTACACCAATGTTGAGCAATCACCTGAATTATTTTTAAGCTGTCTGCAAGCCTCAGTTTCTCATATCCCTACTGTAAACAAAATATGTCGCAAAACTTCGGTTTACTCACGTCACTTAATGAACTTAATGAGATTTATATAAACATTATAGGCCTCTTTGTTAATCGGGGTAAGTTTTCGCGCCACTTTATTTCATTGTTTACGTTTGCGCGTCGACTAAAAGTGACGCAAGCCTTATTTAAATAGCGTCTTTTCCGACAATAACGCCGACTAGTTTCACAACTCGATTAGTCGACCACCAACCCCGATAAAGTGAAGCAATTTATTTGAAACTGTAGAATTATACATAACACTGTTATTTTTACAGGAATTTCATATGATGGCTGTTTGCTCTCATCTAAATAACGCAATGTTGTTTAAATTAGTCGAAAACAGCTGTGAGAAGACTGTAAAATGAAATGTCCTTTTAAAGATGTTGTAAATAAATATTTGATGTGTGTTTATCAAAGAGTGTGTGGTCTGTTGGTTGTAAAACTGTCAGCTTCAGAGACAGGATTATGGTTTTATTCCCACAGAATTGACTTCCCATGAGAGGCGGGAGGTTTTTCCCTAAGGAAATTGTTTCTGTAGGAATTACGAGGGTAAACAGCTAACATGAGATCAGTTTTAATTACTAAACATCCACAGTTTTGTTTCGTGTTGGAAAAGTATAATCGGTTATTAAATATTTATATCCATTTAACGTTTTTTTATTCATTGTCTTTAATTTGACTTGAAATTGATTTAGCTTTTAAAGCCTATTATAATAGCTTATTTAGGCAAATCTTGCAACAATTATTTTGGTAGTTACAGTAAATCAGAATTTGACCAGTTTTTCTCGCACATTTTATTAAGTGACCCATAGAACGAAAACAACAGCAACAACAACACTAACAAAATACATAATTTATTCTACATATGACATATATTGTTACGTTCAAAACGGAAGATCGCAAATTAACATATCCTACTACAGCGAGGGCTTGGCTCATTAATATTAATTACGTAATGTAACGTCCGCCCGGTACGTTGGCTGAAACGCAATTTTAGTAACTCAACGCCCTCATAGTACGCAACGAAACTTGCGTTTATGAATATTAATTAGATTACGTCTGTCCAGCTGTTTGTAAGTCGCAAAAGTTGGACTCATTAATATTTAATTAATGTACGTGCTCTGACGTTTCAAGCAGGTTACCAAGCAACCTCAGCCTCTCCTGTTTAATATTAATGAGCTAAGCCTTCTCAATAGTGGGGTTCGTGATTTGCCCGGTGGGGTAATCACGCCCTGTTCGTGAGCAGCGTCCTCGCTCGAGCGCGTCGGTAGCTCGGTGTCGGTGTGAGGCTTGCCCGGCTCGGTGTCGGTGAAGATGCCGGTCTGGCGGCGCTGGATCCGGCCGCTCGCCGCGCTGCTGTTCGTGCTCGTGCTCGCGGTGGCGGTGCCGCTGTGCGCGTGGGAGCTGCGGAGAGCCGAGGTGATTCATTAAACATCATTAAATTCATTAAAACCTCATTAGAGCTGCACATTAAACACCATAACATGCTGCCGTTTCTGAGTATGATGCAGGGCATTTCATAGACACATGCTATTACTGTAAATATAGTTTATATTATGTATTTATTATATTTGTTGTAATACAGTATTGTATAGAGTTTCTGTCCTGTCTTGTTGTGGTGTCTATTTATCATATTTATATTATATAGTTTATTATCCATCTGTCTATTGTAAATATGGCTTATTAATGTTCCATTGTAAACATTGTATTTTCTATTGCAAATTCTGTCTATCTATCTATTGTGTGTGTGTGTGTGTGTGTTGTAGGTGGGCACACACACTAAAGCGTGGTTCATCGCAGGTGTGTTTGTGTGTTTGACGATCCCTATTTCACTCTGGGGGATTTTACAACATCTGGTTCACTACACACAACCTGAGCTACAGAAACCCATCATCAGGTATCGGACACACACACACACACACACACACACACACACCTTTAAATGAGAATCAACAGATAACATAATGGTGTGTGTGTTGTTACAGGATTCTCTGGATGGTTCCGATATACAGCTTAGACAGTGTGAGTAACAAACACCTCTATCTTCTGACTTTGAGGAGGGAGACACTGCTTCTTATTGTCAGGAGAACAATGTCCTACAGCTGTGTTTGTGTTGTGCAGTGGATTGCGCTAAAATACCCCAAGATCGCCATCTACGTGGACACGTGTCGGGAATGCTATGAGGCGTATGTCATCTATAACTTCCTGATGTTCTTGCTGAACTTTCTGGAGAATCAGTATCCCAATCTGGTGCTCATGCTGGAGATGCAGGAGCAGAGAGCCCTGCTGCCCCCGTTCTGCTGCTGCCCGCCCTGGGCCATGGGGGAGTGAGCAAACACACACACACACACACACACACACACACATTTTGGTTTTTGTGATTTATGGGGACTCTCCATAGTGGTATTGCTCTACATTTATACACACACATGTCTGGTTTGCTATCCCTCACACCCACATATATGAAAGGGAGTAAGATAAACACCTCTCTCTGTCTTTTTCAGGGTTCTGTTGTTCAGATGTAAGCTTGGAGTTCTGCAGTACACAGCAGTGAGACCTCTAACCACCATCATTGCACTGTACGACACACACACACACACACACACACACACACACACACACACACACTCATCTAGATCAGTGGTTCTGAAGATAGAATTTAAATTTTATTTTCTATAACTTCAGCTGCAGTGACGAAGCTGCTTGTTTTCAAACCTCTTTAATTTTGATAATATAATAAATAATAATTCTATTTTTATTATATTATTAATACATAACTTTCACTTGTTTGTGATTTATAGGATACAATAATGTGGAACCCACAAATACAATGATGTCATCATTTTTACTCAATTACAAATTATTTATTTGAGCTGTTTTTCCAAGAACTAAAGTATTCGTTCACATAAAAATGAACGTTTTCTGAAAGTTCACTAATCCTAAGACATCCCAGATTTCGAATTGTAAAAGTGTGATAAAAACATCAGAATAATCCACAGCACTCCATCAGTTAACATCTGAAGAAAACAAAAGCTGAGACAAATCCATCAAGACGTTTTTAACTTCAAACATTTCAGTTGTTTTAGCTTATTTCAGAGCTTGTATTTTTTTAAACTACTGATCCAGATCAAAAAACAATCCATAATATTATGTATATTGATGGATAAATATAGATAAAGCATATATCTTTGTCTCTATACTGTAGTGTGTGTCAGCTGTGTGGAGTTTATGATGAAGGTAATTTCAGCTTCAGAAATGCCTGGACGTACCTCGTTATTGTCAACAACGCCTCCCAGCTGGTAACCAATATTTATTAATTTAGAAATAGAATTGATGTTATAGTCACAGAAGATATATAAGGTATTGCTAATACCATCACATGCTAATAATGTCTTATATGCTGTTGTTTTGTGTTAAGTTTGCGATGTACTGCCTGCTGCTGTTCTACCGAACACTAAGAGAAGAGCTGAAGCCTCTGAGACCCGTTGGCAAGCTGCTCTGTGTCAAACTCGTCGTCTTTGTGTCTTTCTGGTACGTTTAAGTTCACATGAATCTGAAGCTGATGTTTGATAGCTGTCAAGTTGAGTGCAATATGGAGTACCTCAAGGCTCAGTACTAGGCCTGTTGTCACAAGGGAGAGGCGAGGAGACGTGCGGGTTCATATGCAGGCTGTTTATTGATGAACACAGAGTAAGACAGACAGGCTTAAGGTCGTTTCCGGCAGACAGGAGTGGCAGAGGCAAAACACAAGAATAGTCGAAGTCCAGGCGTGGGTCGGTACACAGGTAAATACAATCCAGGGAAACACAGGA
>JAUCMT010000108.1:142795-158792 GCA_032357475.1 Enteromius thamalakanensis
CAATACCACATACAGTCTGTACAGTAGAAACACCATTACACCTATGAAGAGACCCCACAAGGATAGCAAACCAGACAGTTGTGTGTGTGTGTGTGAGAGAGACATATGAGAACATAAATGTGTATAATGACACAGGTATTACAAGTAGAAGGTGAGGGGGGTCGGGTTAGGGGGGTTTAGGTGTGGGGTCAGTGTAGGACAATACAACACACAGACCCCATAGAACATGGAAACATAACGTGTGTGTGAGACAGAGAGAGTGTGTGTGTGAGAGACAGACATTTACATTTTATGTTTTTAAAAATCTATCTGTATGTATTCTTATTGAGTAAACTGGGTATATGATAAAAAACATGCATATAAATTTATATATCATGGTTTTGGTTAAAACGATGGACTGTTTTTGATTTTAATATTTTTACATTTATAATATATATATATATATATATATGTGTGTGTGTGTGAGTGTGTGTGTAACAGTGCATTATAAAACTGTAATTTCTTGTCATCTTTGATCTTTTACTAAATACATTTAAAAGTTTCCGTGAGAAATTAAATCCACAGGCCAGTCTTTTCCTAAAGCCCAGCATTATCTGAAGAAGGATCAGAGTAAATAAAACAGAGTAATGAATTCTATTTAATTTAATCAATCACAATTCATCAGTTCTCTGACTCATAAAACACACACACACACACACACACACAGAGCGCTGACTGTGCAAACAGAGACTACAGGACAGGCTGATGGTGTCGTTGGAGTAAAGAGTTTAGTCTTTAAACATCTGAATTACAGCTTCACACCGGCGTCACACACACACACACACACACTATTGCTGACACTCCATTGGGTCGTCATGGTAACAGTGATGGTGGAAATACCGAAGGCCTCTGACAAACACTCCTAACAGCATGCTTACAAAATATAGATCATTTCATATCCACACACAGCTTATATATTCATCTGAAGCTACTAGTTATTCTTATGTAGAATTAGATCTACTTCCATATATATATATATATCTATATATGACTGATTCAACAGCAGCTGACAGTCAGTCATCTGAGGGAATGAATCTCACCAAAACACATCCAGATCACCTTTTACATCCAATAAATAAATGTTTTATGTATATACATATATTAGTGCTGTCAAACGATTAATCACATCCAAAATAAGTTTTGTTTTGCATAATATATGTTTGTACTGTGCTCGTTTATTATGAATACATAAATACACATACATACAGTGTATATATTGAAAATATGTACATGTTTAGATTTACATTCACAACATTTATATGTATTATTTAAATATTTATATTTAAAATATAAACGTAAGATTTTTGCTTAAATATATACATGCGTGTTTATATACACATAATAGAAACACATATCTATATTATGTAAACAAAACAAAAATTGGATATGATTAACAGCACTACTATATATATATATTTATGAATAAAGTAACATTTTATTGATTGTTTTCATGATAATTAAGCACATTTTCATCTCAAAAGATCATTATTTTAGTTCTTCTGTACATATTTTTCTGTTTTCTTAATTTTCTTACATTGGTTATAATTAAAGTGTAATTGTTTTAATAATAATTCAGCACATTGTCTTCTCAAATGGCCATTGTTATACTTCACTTTTTTGTTTTCTTTCATTTTAATATATTTATATATATGTGTGTGTGTGTTTTACTGTGTAGATTCAATGTTCATCTAAATCTCTAAATTCTCATTCTATTAATACAAAGACTTTTTACACTTCAATCTGTATAAATGAATGGCAATGTAACAAATATTTTCAGGATTTGCACATATTCATATTATTTTTTCACATTACAGTATTGTGAATGAAAGGGTTAAATGTGCTTAGTAGTCATGAAAGTAATGTTAAAATGAAAAAAATAAGTCATGTTCATGTCTTTTGTTGGATTTTGGAGTGAAGCGTGATCTGGACAGACCTGATGAGATTCCCCCGCCTGCATGTTTGTAAAAGAACGATGGCGTATCAGCGTCTGACATAAAGACGTAAACGAATGTTGAACCGCGGCAGAAGTCCTGAGGTGCGTCTCGATTCTTCTCCAGTGGTTGTGATGCAGCATCTGTTTGGCTGAGCTGGTGTCGAGGAACACTGGGCAATGCAAAAACCTCCCGACGGCCTGCTTTTCATCTTCTGCATTACCCAGAATTCCATGGTAAGGGTGTTTTCACAACTGTGTTAAACTGTGTAAAACTAATGAGCAAAAGAAGCAGCCGGACCGTCAGAGAGAGCGTAAGAACGTCTTCATGGTTTGTTGTGCTCCTCTATCTTCAGTTCGCTCCACCCTAGAGTTCACATCACGACGAAGAACCTTTCACTACGAATGGCCAAAAGCCAAACAAAAATGTTGCATTTTTGATTTAAACTAAAAAAAAAAATATTCTACGTTTTAATGCAAAAATAAATAAAAATGTAAAAAGATAAAATGATTTTTTTTTTTTTTTCCTTCTCATGAAGGGTCAAATCAAAGTCCAACTTTTGTCTGGTTTGGGAATCTGTGATCTGTGACCCACACAAATACTCACTACCAGCCCAAAGAGTCTCTGAAAGAGTCTCTTCTGCTCACCAGAGCAGATTTATGTGATCAAAAATACAGTAAAAATTGTGGGGAAATTATTTAGAATAAAAATTCTGTTTTCTCTGTGAATATGTGTTTAACTGCAATATATTTCTGTGATGTTCAGCTGTATTTTCAGCATCATTACTCATGATCGTTCAACAAACATTTCTGATGTTTATCAGTGTTGAACACAGTCGTTTTACACACGTTTTATTCTTCAGGATTCACAGATAATAGAAAGTACAAAAGAACAGCATTAACTTGAAATAAAAATCTTTGGTAACATTATAAATGCCTTTAATGGCCCTTTTAAATAATTTAATGTCCTTAAATAAATAAACTAAATACAAATAATAATAAATAATATGTTAATTTAGGGTTTTCCCCATGATTATTTAACTTAAATAATTCTGAATATTAACGTCAGTTTTCTCAAAAAACATACTTGATAATAATCATAATTGTTTCTCAAGCAAATCAGTATATTAGAATGATTTCTGAAGATCATGACACTGAAGACTGGAGTAAAGATGCTGAAAATACAGCTGAACATCACAGAAATAAAATACACTTTAACACAGATTCACACAGAAAACAGCTGTTTTACATTCGAATAATTTTTCACATTTCGCTGTATTTTTGATCAAATGTGCGCAACCTTAGTGAGCCGAAGGAATTTTTTCAAAAACATTAAAAATCTGAACAATTCTAAACTTTTGGTAGTGTTTGACCCTTACAACCAAAGATGAGGATGTAGAATCATATGTCTCTAACATCACTCTGTACAAGGTTTCTCAGTCAGTTTCCATAGCGATGACACATGTATCAGTGGGCGGGGCCACAGTTGAGACCGGCCACGCCTCTTTCCCGCCCCCATCCGGTCTGGCTCTGGCGGAACAGTCTGGACTATCATGAAGAGCATCTTCTGTTCCATTGGCCAACTCTGCCTGTAAGTGTCCTATTTCTTCTTCTTCTTCATCTTCCTCCTCTTCACGTTCAATGCGGCAGCGGCAGACCTCGATACCAGAGTCGCCAGTCAATCGTCGCTGCTGGAAGTGCGTTTGATCCACGTCCAGATCGCTCACGGCGGAATCACGACGCTCTGTTTCAATGCAGGGAGAAAAGAGAGCGGTTCTGGGTGGAGACTGAGGGGCCGGGGCCTGAGCAGGCTCTTCCCTCTCAGCTGCACTGCTCTGCTGCTCGGGACAAGCGCCAAGCGGGTCAGACATGGAGAAGAGCTGGAGAGACGATGAGGAGGATGGTGGAGTCGGATGACAAAGGCTGGTGATATTCTTTGAATTCGGACTGTTAATGTTATTGGCGCCGTTTGCATCACAGATATTGTTAGTACTAATAGTTTGGGATGTGTCTGCTATTTCAGTAACGTTATCTGTGCTACTAGTGATGTTTTTCACCGGCTTGTTGGTCCCAATAGAATCCAAAGGGGCGGGGCTCGGAAGCTCCTCCTCCATGGCCTCGACTGTGCTTCGTGTTGGCGATTGGCTGCCTTCGCTGATTGGGAGTCTTGGGACGCACTCTGTGTGCATAACCGCTGAATGGGTGTGGCCAGGCTCGCTAAGGGAGGGCGTGGAGGCGTGGCTAGTATCAGTTTCATCTGTTAGCTGGGCCGAAGAAGGGGAGGAGCTACAGGGCGATGACGGACAGCAGGAGTCACAGGAGCAGCTGGTGTAGTTGTCAGAGCTCTGCGATGACAGCATGTGACTCGGGCCAGGGTGGGCGGAGCCTCGTGGGTAGGCAACGGAGCTGTAAGGAGGGGGCGGGGTGCTGGGCTGGGCTGCTACTTCCTCATAGGATGGCAGTTTGAGTGAGGCGAGGAAACCTGCCAATGAGACCTCAAGATTAATGTAAGTTTGTGTTTGTTTCCATTTAGACTTCAAGAATTTCCAGTGGGCACTACTAGAATGGTCTGATTTAATTAGTGTTTGTCTAACAATTTAGACCAATTCTGCTACAGTATTAAACTTAAAGTTTTTGATTTTTGATTTTTTTTTAAATATAAAAATGGATTTAAATTGTGTTTTTTTTTTTAATGAACACTGTCTTTTTAAGAACATTGATTTACATTTTACTGTGTGGGTAAATGTACAAAATACATTTATTATAATATAACTAGCTTCTGTTTATTACATTTTTTGTATTATTTATTTATTATTTATCTGTCTCTGCATTTCAGAAAAGAAGCTTTTTTAGATTATGATAAACTTGGCATTGTGTCCTTGAAAATGTACGAAATAATAAATATTTTGGCTTGTGATCTACCTCATTTGTAAATAGCTTTGGATAACAGTTTCTAAAATAAATTAATATGAATAAGCCATTCTAAGCTTTTTTTCACAAATATAGCATTCTAATGTATGCCAATTTTGATTTAGTTTGTTTTATTAAAAAAACAAAAACAAAAAAACAGGTCGCTTTTGACCTGCAAAACAAGACGTGAATTTTGAATTTGACTAAACAAGACGTTCTAGTATTGTGCTTATGTTAGCGTGAATGAAAAGTGTTCTTACTGAGGTCAAACATGGAGGATGGGTAACTGCAGGCTCCATGATAAGCCATGAGGTTGATCTCTCTCTGTCTCTGCTGCTGCTGGACGCGCTGCTTTGCCTGCCTGTGACGATACGCACAGCAGCAGCTGAACAGGATGAGGACGCTCCACAGCAGCCAAAACCCTGAAACACACACCAGACACAATGCAGAATGCTAACTATAGTCAAGCATACCTGTATAGTTGACATGCATAAACTGAATACGTTTTGAGATATTCTGCACACATAATGCAGACATTTTTTGTTTTACTTTTTGAAACATCAGTAAAACTAAGTAAGTTACTCATTTTGAAGATGATGATTAATGTGTTTTTTAATGTTTTTTTATGCAGTCCTTTGGCCAACCTTTAAAAGTACTTTATAAATAATGTTGAGATATTAAAATGATTTCTTTTAAACCAGCAGTTGAGCACAATGCATGATTGACAGGTGCGTAGGTGGGACTACAAAAGCAGAAAAATTCACATTCTCTTCAATAATATGGCTTCTTTCTTAGCTGAGAGAAAACACGCATCCTAAATACACATGTAAGTGTTTATTTCAGAACACTTTATTTTCGTGCATCTGTAAATTCCAATTACACTACATTGCTTTAAAGAGTTTTTCCTCCTCTTCAGCAGCGCTTACAAACCTAAAAACTTACAGTTTTATTCCTCTCTATATTCTGAAGGTTTTTACTGAGGAGTTTGTTTATATATCATTTACTTGACTTTATTATTGCACTTTGTGTATTTGCATAGATAAGTTATGTTTAACATAAACATGATTTTCACAAAAATAGTTTTTTCTCCACTTCAGCCAAATTTACATACACAAAATTTTACAGTATTATTCCTAACAAACTTCTCAAGGTGTTTACTGAGGGGTTTGTTAATATATCATTCACACTGATTTATATGACATATTATTCCTAAAAATGTTTTGACACAGCGTTTGCACTCTGTTGACACGTTTTGATTTATGGAGCAATCCAGAATTCACTCTATAAAACCCTTTAACTCTAATATGTTAACAAAATCATAACAATAAACCATTAATTATAAAGCTATTAATTATTATTCAGATTTATTATGATATACAAATTTATTAAGGAATTGCCTTGTCCTAAAGGAACAATGTTTGACAGAAGAAAGTAAATCAAACAGGTTTGGATCGAGGTTCAGTAAATTACATAATTTGCATTTTTAAGGAGTATTATAAGTAATATTAGTATTAAGAGTGTGTGTATCTGAAAGCTGATGATAAAAAGCTTTCCATTGATGTGTGGTTAGCTAGTATATAGCAATATTTGAAAGAGATGCAACTATTTGAATATGCAAAATATGTGCAAAAAATTTATTTGTCCAAAAGGAGTTCTAGCAATGCATATTACTAATCAAACATTATGTTTTGATATATTTGTGGTGGGAAATTTACAAAATATCTTAATGGAACATGATCCTAACTAGAGATGGGTATCATTTAGGGTTGCCAAATCGGTGCCAAATCGATACTTTTAAAACGGTTCCGGTGCCTGAATCGATACTTAAAAAATAAAAATGGTAACACCTTATAATAACTGCACACTATGAATCATAAGTTAAGCATTAATAAACAGTTGATTCATCCTTTATAAAGCATTGTTCCAACATTAATAGTCATTAGTAAGCGGTTTATAAATACAGCTGTAAATGCCTTGTTCTTGATTTATAATTATATCTATTACAAAGGAGATGTAAAGGCTCAGTTATCTTCCTAACAGAACAAATAAAACAACACAGAGGGATACAGAACTATTCATTTCAATACGCAAATAAATATGAAACTGTACAGCTGTTCACTTGAATGATTTATCATGAAATTGCATGAAAGGTTTAAAAAGTCTATCGATGAAGTATCTGAAAAAGATTTACTCTATGAAAAATAAATTAAATTACATTAAATAAAGACAAAAATCAATAATAAATGAATAAATAAAATATGCGTTTTGATTTGGTTCGGTACATACCGGATACTCAAGTATCGGTGCCATACTGGTACCGGGTTTCGGTACCCAACCCTAATCCTAACTTGGCTGCTGCTACAAATATACCTGTGCAACTGTGTTGTGCTTCAGGGGGATAAATGCAGAGTAAACTGCTGGACTCACACCACAGCTCATAGTAGTAGGTGCAGCAGCCCGTCTCCTGGCAGCAGTGGCCGGTCTGACAGAGGTAGCCACTGGCGCTGTTGGTCCCGGGACAGTAGCGTGGGCTGCCCAGGAGCGGCAGCGTCCCTGAACTGTGGTACTCCATGCCCTGCAGCAGGGCGTGGCGCCACCGAAACACTCTCTGCTCCTCTTCCTCCAGAACTGCTGCTAAGGCCACGCTGCTTCAGCCTTTCAGGAGCAGATCATAAGAGTTTTCATGGAAAACACGACCTTTAGATTGTTAAAATCAGACATCATGTACTTTAATACATTTTCCTGTTCCAATTATAAATGGCTGCATTTAGACTTGGCATTAAAGCTGCGTTTAAACCTGGTAAGATCACCGTGATCCGATCAAGCAAATCAAACGGGATGCATAGCATCTCTAACTGGATAACCGATCAAAACTGTTTCCTGTGCAATATTTAAATAAGTCTGCAGAGAATGGCTCAGGTGCATCGACCTCAGAAGTGGTGGGTTTACTTTTGAAAACCATTTCAGACGCAGGACTTTACAAAAGACGAGGCAGGTTTTGGGTGATGCGGGCTAAATTGTGTTTCACTGAAATCAAGGGATCTTTGGGTGTATTCACAACAGGAAAGTCTACTAGTTCACTTATTTTGGTGCGGGCCTAATCCAATGTTTGTTTGTTTGGTGCAGTTTGTGAACCAGAAACTGTAAAATAAAAAACAGGTGTCATCTTTGGATTCTAGACACTTTTTGATTGGACAAAAAGTAGTAGACATTCTTTGTCTAGAGCCAAATATAATATTACATTACAATTATAATCTATTCTATTCTATTATTTATATTTTATCGTGATTTCAGTTACAGAAATTAATGTAACACAGTTATGATATGAAACTAAACTAAAACCTTAAAAAGCTGGAATAAAGTATTAACAGACAAGATTTGTTTCTTTATCATTCTTTTAATCTAGACAACATTTTTCATAGTTCTCATTTTTATAGGCTAGATTGTTGTAAAATAACTAGAACTTAAAACTTTCCATTTCTAAAGATTAACTATACAACTACAACGTAATCTAACAAGGAAAAATGCTTCTAAAGCATGTTCATTTCAATATTTACCAATGCATTATTAAAACCTAAACTGTACTTGGTATTTTTAACATTAAAGATTAACAAATGTCGTGCTTATTGTTAGTGTTAGCTAATGCATAACTGTTAACTAATGTGACATTATTGTAAAAGTGTTACCAATCACATTACTCCAACTTTAACTAAAACTGAAATGAAAACTAAAAAAAATACTAGTAGCTCAAAGACACTAAAAAGAACATAAACGTGTCAATCTAACACACGTGTTAGGCTTGTTAGTTCCTTTACCTGGTGAAGGACACAGGTGTCCATATATGCTGTCAGGATCATCTACAAACGACAACAAAGATCATTAACCATAGTTCATATTAACATTTCTCCTCAGCGTCCGAGAGATGCATGCGACAAATTATGTGTTCTATGTGTAATACATGAAAGCTGTTATTGGACCTGCAAGGAAAAGGCTGAATATAAACGTTATTCTGCATTAAACCAATGCACGTACTCAAACTTTGATAATAAAAGCAACAAATGTTTCTGTTTGCATGCGAAAACGATTGAACAGGCCCGATCAGATGCATTAGATATAGTAATAGGTTATGCATTCTAGCGTTAAGCTTTAGTTTAGTGATGCTTTACGCGCCCGCATCAATAATAATCAGCACGCAGTTGCATCGATGATATAACGTTAAATGCACCAACCGTGTTATTGTAGCAATGTAATGAAGTCGCTGTGCGTTCTGATTCGCTCATTTCTTCGGATTCTGCACCGACTGTCTCTCTCCGTCCGCCATTTCCGCCAGATTCAGCTCCCGCATCACAAACGAGAGGTGATATCTCACCGACCAAACGAACCGCACGGTAAAAGCTCTGCTGCTTACCTTTGTATTATACTCAAATACATAATCTCATTTTTACAACAGACGGAGCGAGGATGCAGACATAATGCCAGGAACGTTTATCGGCTCTTACGCTGATTGGCTGCAGTGGGAAGGATGCGGACCAATCAGAGCTGACGAGCCTTTCTCCTAGCAACAGCTGAGGAGGGTGAGACCGCAGATCAGCTGCGACTGAAAGCATCACACGTTTATTGTATGGAATGAAAATATAATATTGTTTATGAAACGTATCCATAAAACGTGGCTATATTATAATTGTACTCGCTATTATGGAGCCTAACTGCTGTGGTTCAAAGACATGCTATGCGCAAATATTGGCTAAATATCAAATAACCATAATGAAAATATATAAGATAGACATGTATTTAGAAAAGTAGGCCTATTAGTAAAAACATAGGCCTATAAACGTGTAATAGAGTTGCACAAAAAATAATTTTTACCCTATGCAAAATATATAACTTAAATCAACTGCTACTAAAACCATATGAAAATGTATCATACACATATTATTATATACAGGGCCGGATTAACATGGCCAGCGGACCCTAAAGCCTACAGGTTGAAAAAATTATGTATTGCCTTATAAATGAAGTACTGGTATAGGGCAATAATTTCACATTTGCATATAAATAGCCTACATAGGCCTATTTGACATATATGTTTTAAACAATGAAATATCTCCAGATGTATGTGTTGTATTATTAAGTTGTTTGTGAGGTATCGCATACCCTTTCTCACAACATTATAAGTACAAAACTTCAAATAAATGTGATGTGCTTGTGAGTTCATGCAGGTGAGTCTAAAAGGATCAGCTGTATTGTTTAAAATCTAGTTATTTCCTCCGTGTGAAATGAGTGCCATCTGCTGTATAGAGCTGCTCAGCTTTCTCAGAACAGGAGGGTGTGCAGTGTAGAAAAAGACTGTTTTGTGAAAGTTTGTTTAAATAAAATCATTCTAGGGAGAGATCCAGAGTATCACTTTACATAATATAGATCAGTAGCACCACATGCATATATTTGGAATGTATTATAAACACCTGGCATGATCACATGACAGGAAGAGATGTCACCAATAGTCTGGTAAATGTCTGCACAGATGGAGCAGCTGCTTCAGGTTAGACACTGAAACCAAACTATGATTGTGACCTGATGGATCAGACCTAAACACACAGTTATTCTCAAGATTGATCGTGTACAAACACAAAACACAACATTTGATAACTAAAGGGAATATACTTGTAGCATTCTCAGATTGTTTGCATCTTTGTCATAAGCATTGAAAGTGTTGTGTTAAAGCTGCAGTCATATCTAACTCTGCAAAGCAACCAAATAAAGGTTTTATCTGTTGGCCAATTATTTTTACTTATTTGCGTTGGATCTTATTACAGCTCTGTGAAATCACTGTCACTGCAAATAAAATATGTGTGCCTGTTTAAGTGATGAACTGCACTATTGTGTTAATTGTTAGAGATGCTATCAGGTGTTTATTTTTGTGTGTGATCTGCGCTAAAATAATCTGTGAAGCACTGGTGAAGTACAGCCCTGCACTGTAAAACAAAAGACGTAAAATCTACGGTAAAAAAACGGCAACTGTTGTTGATAGAATAAAACGGTGATAAATACAGTAATGTTAAATTTACAGTTAAATACCATAATTTCTAATAATAAAGCGTAATACTATACTGATATAATGTTAATATACCAACCTATTTTAAAGTAGTGAAATCTATTTTGTACCTTTGAAATACATTGATACCTACCAGACGCAAGGCGGTGATAAGAAAGTCACGATAAATCAAAGCTCTTTTTAAACAGTAACATATATAGAAGGTGCTCAGTAAATACCATCATGGTAAGAATTATTAATCTGACATGTGCAATAAATATTAATTTAACAACATTACATGTAACAAACAACCCTAATAAACATAACTGATACCAAACAACTAGAAGAAACGGTGTTTCCCTGTAAATTTAACAGGGATTAACCATTTAAGTTTTTTTTTTACTGTAGCATTTTCACATTTTATTTACCGTTAAAATCACTGCTATTTTTTAACAGTGACTTTTTTCTCCAGTCAGCATTTTGAAAAGAGAGGCAGAACTTTTAAGGATGTGGTGTAATAGAAAAAGAAACAGAACTCCTTCATATACTTCTCTTTTTTTACAGATGTCCATCACAGGAAGAAGAGACTGAGAGAGCTTCAGACGTGATGTTCTTGTGTGTTTTTCTGCTCGGCTCTGGACTTCAGTTCACAGCAGGTACTGACCGGCACTATGATTTACAGTAGACAGAGAGTTCTGTTTCTGTGTCACTTCTGCTATTTTTGTTGATCTTTCTATTGATTTTCTGCTGGAATGTGGAGTGTATCAATCTAATACAATAACAATTCATGTTAGGTTTATGTGTGTAGATTACTGAATTGTTAAATGTGATATATTTGATTTGGCCAATGGGAATATATACAATATTTAGAAAATGGCCAAATATTTTGGGTGTACATGGTGTACTTTACGTGTAAATAACTTTGTTACAGTAAAATAAATATACAAATTTAGAAGTTCAGATTCTTAAAATAGATATTCAAAGCTTTCAAATGGTACCACATGTGGGGTTATTGGTGCATGCAAAGGGTTAAAAATTCAAGGGTTAAAACATATAATTTGAATGTCACTTCCTGCAGAGTTTAACAGTTAAAATTATGGCAGATATCTGTCAGTGGGTGTAAAAACCTTTTTCCCTTTGAATGAAATAGATCTTTTTTTTTACATTTAGAGAATTATACTTTGAATTTTCTTTACTTGTTTTAAAAAGCCTTACATTTATCTTCATTAAACCTGCAGATAATCTAACTTTTTTGACTTAAAAATGTGTTTTAAGCATAAACTAATTTAATTTTGATTCATATTTAGGATAATTTAACGTAACATAACTTAATATTTGGCTTCTTGAGTAAGTATTTTGATCTAGGATATAATGTTGTGTATAAAATATATATATAATGTATGCAAAATATATATGTTGTGTGTGTTTTGTGTATTGTAGGCTGCACAGGACAGTTAGCGTACATCAGCTGTTCTCCAGGAGAGTCTGTGCTTCTGTCCTGCAGAGATATGAACTCACAGCAAACAGAGGTCCAGTGGTGGATCTGTGATCCTCAGACACACACTCTTGAGTACTCTGTGCTTCCACTGGACAATGTTAAAGGTCAGAGGTACAAAGATAGAGTCCAGATTCACAGGAATCTCTCGCTGTCTATCACTCGACTGACTGCAGATGATGCAGCAACATACTGTTGTAAAACAAAGGACAAAAAGAGCCTTGTTCATCTATTTGTTGAAGGTGATTAGTGTTTGATTTCATAATAATACAAACCAAGCATAAGACACTTTAATCTGTACACTTTAATCTGTATAAGTTTAAAAACCAAAAAATGTATATTGTAAATGTATAAATGTTATTGTGTTGTAATATCATATATAGTATATTATGATCATATATTTAATCAGATATATGGTTCTTTTTTGTGTCTTTAGGATGCTTTATGTCAGGGAATGAAGGATCAGTGATCAGCAGATATTCAGGGGAATCTGTGTTTCTGTCCTGCTTGATCGAATGTACTTTTCGTCATAAACCAGATTTAAAGTTCAGATGGAAATTACCAAACTCCAGAGAAATAAACCAGAACATCAACCCTGATGAACTCCATCGACTCTATCAGGGCAGATTTCACATGTTTAATGTAAGTTCAGGAAACCTCTCTCTGCAGATTTCTAACCTGACTGAGAAAGATGAAGGACTGTATTCCTGCTGGAGTAATAAACAACACAAGAGCTTCACGATCACAGTTACAGGTACAGAAATAATAAATGATCACATACACAAGTGATGTTTTGCAGCTTATGTTTTGTGTCCTCTTTTGGAAGCAAAAACAAAGTAGTTTGACTTTCACAACGACACACAGCGTCTCCAGAACATGGCGCCCGCAGCAACACTACAGACAGAATCATAGCTCCGCCTTCAAACATTTGGTTTTATTAAAATAATGATTTTTAATGTGTAACTTTTATAAAGAATATCTCTTTCTTTTGCACTAACAGCTTGTAACACTCCAAAGAGAAAGGAAAACTTGAAATCGCCCCTTTAGTTATCCTATTAGTTCCTTTTGTTTGGTTCATGTTTATAAGCCATCAGTTCTACCTTAGTTAGTTTATGTGCCTGTCATCTGGATTTTTTTTATTAAAATACCTTTTTGTTGATCTCTTTTGTCCTTGTTCATTTGTACCTCACCAACCCATGACAGAAGAACAGAAGAACAGACCACTACAGATTTTTGCACCATTTTTTGTTTCCCCCCACTCGCGGTTCAACATGGACTGCAGTAGCCCTGCTATGCCTGGAGCAGAAGGACCACACAGGGTTTTTACAGGGTCATTACCCCGGTCACACTTGACTCCACTGTGGCCCATCTTCTCACTGACTCCACCAGACTCCCTTGTCTCTCCGATTCAATCTTGGTCAGTCCATCGACCATCTGCCGCCCCAGGACTCTATTCCTTCTGCTTCACCACATCACTCCGTCCCTCTGGCTCTTTCCTGCAGTTCCTTCCCTTCAGCTCCACCTTCATCCTCAGTCACTCTATCTTCTGGATCACCATCTCTGCCATGGTCACCTGAGCCTTCAGCTCTGCCTTGGTCCTCCAGATCCTCAGTGTCAACCTGGCACCACCAGCGGCTCAGACTTCATCTTTTGTCTGTCAAAACTCCACCATGGCTCCTCCCTTCTTCGACTCTGCCCTGGGACCTTCTCGGCTTCCCCATGGCTCCTTCCACCCTCCACTCCCCCATGGACTTTGTTTTTGTGTCTGCTCCTCTCCTGCTCCATGCCCTCCTCAGATGCACTTTGTTAAGGTGCAGCGATGAGTCTTTCTAAGAGGGGGCGAACTGTCATATGTCTGTTGTTTTCAGTCTTCCCCGTGACCCAGTTTTCCCTAGTCTCTTTTATTAGTCGTTTTGTTCACCTGGTGTCTTGTTAATTATCCCATGTCTTCCCTTTGTTTGGTTCATGTTAGAATTTATTTACTAGGTCACGGTTTTTTAAGTTTTGTAGCTTACTTAAAACAACAGATTTTTAATGGCACATTCCCTTAACAGTCACATAACCAAAAATAACTCAAATGACAACTGTTCAAATGACATTCAGAAATAATGTGTCTCTGTTGTCTTGCAGGCTGTGTTTTATCCCAACATCACATCACCAAGAGCTCATCTGCAGGAGAAACCGTGATTCTTCCATGTTCCTGTGAAGATCCCAAAACCAGACCACAGAGCTTTGAATGGAAGAGAGCTGCTGTGAATAAAACACTGGTTTCAGACGCAGAGGAGATCAACGGACGATTCCAGATGATCAGAGATTCTCCTCATAATCTCTCCTTACAGATCTCAAACCTGACCGAGACTGACGGAGGACTGTATGTGTGTTCAGTCAACGCCAGACAATCCAGAGTCACTCTCACTCTTACACGTAAAACACCTCAGATTAGCTTCAGATGATTTCAGTGATATTTTATGCTTGACAGTGTTCCTTTAAGACACTAAAGAACTGTTAATATAAATGAGGACATTCACGATTGTGAACCTCTCGGTTACGTATGTAACCCTCGTCCCCTGAAGGAGGGAATGGAGATGTTACGTCATTGACTGACGTCATGGAGATCAATCGACTCTGATCTTTGGAGAAAACACCAATGGGAATTGGCCAGTGTTTTTTGCATGCCAAGCAACTCCGTGTGCCATGGCCGTGTGCCAACCACCATTAGGTTTCTGCTGAGGAGTCGATCGCAACTGACTCCCCAGTGCAGTCCGACCTTGTGGCAAGAGGGACATAACGTCTCTGTTCCCTCCTTCAGGGAACGAGGGTTACATACGTAACCGAGACGTTCCCTTTCAGTCAGTCACTATGATGTCATGGTGGGAAAAAAACGTGGACGAAGAATGCCAGGCCCGAGGAGGGTAAAGGAAGCCCTCCACCAGGCACAGTTCAAACTACTCCGCTAAGTTCAAACTGTGGGGCAACGGAGGAGCCAGATGTAACCTGTTGGAAACACTGGAATATAGCGCTCCGTTCCCGTAGGAATGGCGCTGCAAGCCGACACCTGCCCAGGCCTCCTGGAATTACCTGATGTTACCCAAAACACAGGAGGCCACGGGATCCACGCGAAGAATCTGGCGAAGAATCTGGCGAAGAATCTGGAAAAGGTATTGGGTATCGCCCAACACGCAGCTCTGCAAATGTCTGCTAGAGAGGTGCTGCGCCAACGTACATTGTGTGGAATAGGCTCTCAGCCTGGCCCTGGTATGCCAGGGTGATGGCATCCAGGGACGTACCAACTGGGGGGGACACGTCCCCCTCACTTTTAGAAACAGGTGATTCTGTCCCCCGCACTTTTTTTGACCTAGGGCCAATATTTCTGCCCGTATTCTCTTATTTGTTCATTAGATTTGAGTGAACGAACGTCTAGCCAATCACAGCGCCATGAGCTTCAAATCTTGTCACTCTTGTGAATTTTCGTTCGTTCACCAACTAGGCTGTCTGGGGTAAAATGCACCCTAGAAAAAAGCAGAGGACTATAACATCCTTTTTTTAAACACACAGTATGAGTGTGTTACAGAATGTTGCGATGACACGAATC
>JAUCMT010000108.1:178764-199205 GCA_032357475.1 Enteromius thamalakanensis
TAATGTGATAAGAGCTCGCTCAAGTACTGAGGAGCTAAGCCATTCAGGGCTTTATAAGTAATTAACAAGATTTTAAAGACTAAATACATTTTACAAATGTTTTCAATGCTAATATAACTTCATGGTTCATGTATTTTGAGGTTTTTAAAGCATTTGCAGTTTTTTTTTCTCCTCACAGTTAAACGGACCTGAACACTGAATGTTTTGAGGCCGGATCCTACTAATGCTTAGCTGCAGTAACAGTGAGTGTGTGCTTCTCAGGGTAAAGGTGATATGGTGACGTACTGGCTAGAAGGAAAGCACTCCTCGGCTCCTGCCAAAGACTCCAGGAGACCCGTGACGCTGCAGGAGAGCGACAGAGTCCCGGAGACACTCGCTGATGATTACTCCAGTATCCCAGGAGTCCTCAGCGGCTCCGACAGCTCTAACCTGCTCTGTGACCCCTGACCCCTGTAGAGACACAGGTGTGTGTTTACCACAGCAAAACAGCCTTTCACGTACCTGCTGTTTATTTAGGGTGGTGAATAGACTTACTTTAACTAGAGTACTCGTTATATAGATTAAAACAAATGCATTTAATGATGCTCATATGTCACTTATTTATTAGTAGTTTTATTTTACGAGCTCTTTCAAAGAAATTCATACTTTTATTCATCGTTAGATTAATCAAAACATTTCTTTTTGATTTCTATTTCACATAAATGTAGTTCTTTCAAGCTTTCTATTAATCTGCGAATCCTGAAAAATCAGTTTCTGCACAAATATTGGGTAGTAAATCCATATATAATTATGATTTCTGTAGGATCATGTGAAGACTGGAGTAATTCGATCACAGAAATAGTTTAACACGTATTCATAGAGAAAACTATATTTAAATTATATAACAATATTTGACTATTTTTACAGCATTTCTGATTAAATAAATGCAGCTTCTGTCAGCAGAAGAGACTTCTATGTTCACAGACTCACACACGTAAATGTAAGCGTGGCGAAGAGAGAAGAACAGTTTCTGTGCTACAGAGAGGATCAGAGCTCAGCTGCTGATCTGAATGAGAAGCTCTTCAGCAGAAGAACATGAGTGTGTGTGTGTGTGTGTGTGTGTGATTAGCACAGACAGGACGAGGTCCGTCACTCATGTGTCGACTGCAGCTGATGCACAATATCATAAATCACACTGTAGGTGATGCATGTTTATGACGCTTGCTTATAAAATAAAACAACTCAAATATGGTGTGTGAAGTTCTTGTTTATAGATCCGTTGTATTAAATCAGTGATGCTGGTAAACATCACACACAGATCTCAGCACTACAGGTGCAGCAACACACACACACACACACACACAGTGAATGTGAAAGAGAGGAGAGCTGTTGTGTGAGAGGAATAATCAAGCGTCTGAAGAGTCTCGTAATGAAATGCGTGAGCGGCACACGAGCACAAAAGAGCCATTCACTCAATCATTTGATTAACATCACAGAGAGAACAGCAGACGCAGACAGATGAAACACACTCCAGAGAAGCATCACGCACTGATCAACTATATTTTGTGTTTTTTCTGCCGGCCCAGACTATCATATCTTGGTGATATTAATTGTGATGGTACTGTAAAGTATCTCTGTAGAGCAGTAGCTCTAGTATCTGCAACCATTAAGTATTATTATGAGAAAAAAAATTCATTATTGAAATCAAATTTAAATATTACATTTAATTTAAATTTAAATATTTATGAATATAAATTAAAATGTTGCCTTGGCAACCAACTAATACAAAGTACAAATATTACTAAAACTAAAATAGTTATGAATTTAAGCTAAATAGCAATATAAAACGGTTCTGTAAAACCATCAACACATAAAGAATTATGGTTATTTAATTTAATTTAAATAAAATATGCATATATAAAAAAACTAATTTATTTGATTGAAGCTAGTAGCATATTTTGATTTATACAATAACTATAAATAAATTTAAAACAAAATATTTAAAATATATTTTACATTTTATATATATATATATATATATATTTATGATCAATTATAGTATAAAAACTATAATAACATCTCAGCGAAAACTTTTATATTTTATATTTTACTTCGAGCAACATGAATACTGTAATATTCCAGGAGCCCTGTGTAGTGAGCTTGAGCTCTTTCTAGGGCACTACACCACCTAGTGGCGTGACAGCATGTCAAAAACACAGAGTCGGCGCTGAAGAAACATCATTATTTAATGTAAAAATCGTAATAAAAATATGCGTTACAATATGGAAGTATTTACATGATCGAAGGAAACAAAAAGACAAAAAGCACACATTCTATCCAGGAAGTGATGAAGACCAGTGGCATGGACCGAGTCTGGTTTCTGCTGTGTCTGCTGATTCACGTCTTCATCTTGTCTCGTTTCTCGAGCTCCCACTGAGCAGCGATCCGTGTGCCATAGATGACGAAGCCCCACGAGAGCAGGACCACCAGCAGAAGAACCTGCAGACATGGTACCCTTCACTTAATAGTCTGTTGCACAACCTTTTGAGTCAAGCAATTATTTGAAACACACACACAGTGTGTAATACAGTTTTACACAAATGTTTTTTAAAAAGGTTTTCTTTCTGAATGACTTGCAATTGTAATGCTTTCTAAATCTTTTATATATTTTAATATGTGCAAGTCAGAATAAGCATGTTTAAATTATAAATAGTGTCTTACACTGAATTAACATTAACATAAACATTTAAAAACATTTTATGAGAAACATTAGTTTTTATCCTGCAAAAACTTATTTGATATTTACAGTGGGTACAGAAAGTATTCAGACCCCCTTTTTTCCTCATTAATGTACACACAGCACCCCAAAACACAAAACACAGAATCTTCTCCCCCGATATATATTGTATATATGCATATTGGATAATGTGATTACTGAATCTTAAACTTAATGGAGAACTCTTAGTTAATGCATATCATGCTATATAAACAAAATTACACTGTAAAGCTAGTCTAATCTCTATTCTAATTCTATTCTTTAGAAAAAAAGAACTTGCCCCCCTTTTAGACTTATCTTTTTATTCATTATACAATTAATAATAGCCTGTAACACCAACTTATTATTTTTCTATCGTCTCTGTTCTTTTTATTTATTATATAATTAAACAAACACCTTTGTTATGTGTACAGTGTATTTGTATATCACTGCTCTTTTAGTAAGCGTGCTGTAATCTTGTTAGAGACTCACGAGCGAGCAGATTCTGTCCAAACAGCGTCGACTGACGAGCATCGCTGCTGTTTCTTTACTTCACTCCTGAATCTGAGCTGGAAACTCGTTAGCATTAGCGCTCTTAGCATCACATCGCGACCGGAAGCACCCGACTGGTATCCAAGGCGACGACCGGAAGTTACTTTTTTTCTCCTCCCGTAGTTTTCCTCAGACGGTTGATCAAATACAACATGACGTTAGAATTATGTTCAAAACCGCAAAGAAAATTATACATATAAGCAACAAATATATATACGTTTTTGGCCTATAAACGATAAATGTTTTGGACGTATTTTAAATAAATAAAAAAATAGTAATACAATAAAAATAAGTTATTTAAACTGGATGACATTAATATCTACATTTGCTATTCAATGGGCAATATAGACGATATAGAAGCAATTAATATACTGAATAAGTGTTGAACTAGTCTAAAAAACAATATCTGAGCATGAACTCTGCTTGGAAATTTGCATTAACTATGAACTGTGGAGTTCACGTGAGTTGTGCTTGGAAATTTCCATTACCTAAATATCAGGTGCAGACACCAAGGCCATCCAAAAGGATGAAATTGCTTGAAATTGTTGCCACCATTAGATAAGAAATAAGGAGGGCTAAAAGATAATGGTGGCTAACCAATCAGACATAACAAGCACAAATAGAAGGTAACAGTAACATCTTTGATAGCGATAAAGAAAGTATTAACAAACAAAGACTAGAGGCAGTGAATGTGGCGACTGTTTTCTCAGCTTTGTTATTTTGAATAATCAAGTTTTTAATGTTTTAATTTTGTTTGTTTGTTATGCATTATTTAATTTGCTTATTCATTTTATTTATTATTATTATTTATTTTCAGTATAGTTTCATAAATAAATATGTATATGTTCTTAAAGAAAGAACATGGATTTAGTTTGTTTTGTATCTTTTGATAAATATGTTTTAATTTTTAAGAAAAAATGTAATTACGTTATGAATTATTTGTTTTGTTGTTTTTTATTTATTTTTATTGTTATTTATTTGTGTTCTTTATATTAAAAATAAATAAATGTTTATGTAATTTTTTTTTAATAAAATGCATTCATTTTGCATTTATCTATTTTATTTATTTATTCTGCAATTTATATATTTATTTCGCCCATATGCTTTTAATAAAGAATTTAATAATATATATTCGCTGCAGCTGCACTTCCGCTCCAGGCCGTTAGTGGCGCGCGGCCGTGACATCACCGGAAGAGCCGCTCTGTGGGCTGTGTTCCTCAAACAGCAGTGCGAAACTCCTCCACTTCCATCGGTTTTTATTATTCATTTTTCTGTTGTTTTGTGTGTTTATGCTGATGGATGTCGCGCTGATGTGATGTAAATGTGTTTGTGTGCGCGTACGCGTGCGCTTTGGGTTATTCGCGGTGTTTTCGCGGCTTTGTGATGAGGGGGTGACGAGCAGGTGAGAATCATTTCATAACACTTTTTGTTTCATTCGGATCATATTTAGATTCTTTATACATTTATTGTCTTTAAAGGTGTTTCGTAATCGCTGTGTTGAACTGTTGGAGAAGACAGCAGAGAGATATCCAGTTATCTTCGAATAAAACACTAACGTTACAGACAGCATGGACGTTAACGTTAGCTGCTTGTTTATTTTGAATATTTTGTATGATTTTAAGCATAATTCTTAGTATGTCAGGGTTTATGGATGTATATGTGTGGTTGATGATGTCGCTGTCTTCAGAGACTAGAAAGTGTATTTATTTAAACTATTATTAATCATTTAAAATTATATTATTAATGTCTTGATGCGAATTAATTGCGCACTTATACGGTAAGTTACTGTAATGGTACCATCCTGCAGTGCTTGTATTAGATGGTGTTTTGATGTATACCATGATACTGAATGTTTACCTTATACGTAAGCCATAGTATTGTTGTAGTAAAGTAATAATTCATGTCAGTCGGTGTTTAAATTGTAGTACTAATGTAGATACTGCTAGATATACTTCTCGGTTAATTTAAAAAAAAAAAGTCTGCTAAATGAGTGAAGGTTGTCTAAGGAGTTGATGTTGTGTGTTGTAGATGATGGCGCCCTCTAAAATGAAGCTGCGTGTGAGGAAGAAAGACAGCGCTGGCAAGTCTTCTCAGCGATTATTGGCCAACGCGTCGCCCGATTCCAAATGCCCCATCTGCCTCGACGGCTTCAACAATGTGGCGTCTCTGGACCGCTGCCTGCACCAGTTCTGTTTCCGCTGCATCCACGAGTGGTCCAAGAACAAAGCCGAGTGTCCACTCTGTAAGCAGCCTTTCCACTCCATATTCCACTCTGTCAAGGGGGAGAACGACTTTAAGGAGTTTGTGCTCCCTCCGCCCGAGAATGGAGCGGCTGCGAACACCGACCCGTCTGCGCGTGTGCTCCGCCCCCGAGTTCTCCGAGGCCGGGAGAGACGGGGCCACAGGGCTCCAAACCCCGCCCCTTCCTCCTCCCCTCCACTAGAGGATGATGTTATGTTTGACAGCCTGACAGATGCAGCGGCGCTCGCTGATAACCAAGACGTCCAGCAGATGGTGAGGCGATTAACGGCACGCAGACACGGGCGTGGTGAGGGGCGGAGCTTGCGGCGTTTGCGAGACCAAGACGTTGTGGCGTTCCGACGTGCGCTATATAGAACCGGCGTGCGAGTGCGCAACTCGAGGGACGCCAGCAGGCAGAGGGACATTTCGGCTGCATTCTTGCGACAAAATCCCGGCTGTTTGCGACGGCTATTGCCTTGGCTGCAGCGCGAGCTCACGGTGCTGTATGGTTCGCACGGCTCGCTGGTGAACATAGTGCAGAACATCATCATCTCGCGCATCATGAACTACAACATGGAGGACTCGGCCATACGGGATGAGCTCCGCCCCTTCCTGCTGGCTCGCACCGACCACTTCCTGCACGAGCTGGTGAGCTTTGCCCGCTCCACCCTCAACATGGAGGTATATGACCAGCAGGCCGTTTACGACTGTCCCGCTCCCAGCTACGAGGAGGGGAGCAGCTCGGACCTCTCTGTTATCGCCATCTCCGAGGTGAGACACGCAACAATTACGTTTTGTGAATTTACATTCCTTCCTGTTTGTTCTTTTAAGATATTAGCATAATGTTTTCACTTTTAGGGTCATTCCATCTTGGGCACTTTTTTTATTTTGTTGATTAGGGCCCTGTTTAATCTGTTTTTATTTTTTCTTAAATTAATTGATTTGTATATCATATTGCTGCTATTGAGGTGCGATATGGGTATGGTTAGGGATGTGTTTGGTGATATGGGTGTAAGGGATGGGTCAACAGTCTAATAACAGATGTAATTACATGCAGGTATGTATAAATGTATGTACTATGTAAAAACGTGTATGTACACAATAAGTGCATTGTACCAATTTATAAATTTAAATGCATAGTAATTAAGGCAACCTAATTTATTTCCCCCAAAACATTTTCTCTTCTTTTTTTTATGGTAAAATTTGTTTTATTTCTAAGTTTAAAAAGAATGTCTTATTATTTTAAATGAAAATAATGTCTAATTGATTGAAATTTGGTTCACAGTTTTTAGGACCCTATGAAATAATTAAATCTGTATTTAAATTTTTTATTTATACAGGATTCCATTTTCCAACAGTTTAAATATTTGTTGGTAAAATTCAAAATTATTTTTTTCTTCAAAACAAAGGTTTACCTTTTATAAGTAAATTAAAGCATGGAAGAAATTTCATTTGCTTTGGCCATTTTTGTGTAACGGCCCAAGATGTAAAAAAAAACTCAACATTTTACTTCAAGATGATCCTAAAGCCCCCGAAATGAACGAATAAATAAATAAAAAATATTTGCCAAAGCAATCCCCATTTGACTGTTTGCGATGGATTAACCCTAAAAGCTGCTTGGATATAATGTATATAATAATTGAATTGTGGATATAATGTGTCTCTGGTTCAGTTTATTCAAGTCTTCATTGCTGTCTTTTCTCACAGGATGACGAGGATAATGACAGTGAGGACAATGTCACAGAGAATCCCTCTGCTGTCCAGGAACGCCTTGCATCTGTTGCCACAGCAAGCGGAGCAGAAAGTTTGCCAAGTCAGTCAGCATGGGATGATGAGACGCCTGGTCCATCCTATTCAACCCTCCTGCCCTCTTCCAGCCAATCACTTACTGAGGGGGTGGAGCCAAGCTCTAGCACAGCCCCTCCCCTCGGCGCCCTGGATATGACTGACCCTACGTCGAGTGACAAAGTGTCTGCCAGACCCGGTGAAGATGATGAAGAGGAAGAGTGTCTGATCGTAGGATACGTGAAACCAATGGCTGAACGGACTCCAGAACTTGTTCAGCTCTCTTCAGACTCGTCTGAAGAGGAACAAGAGCCAGCCACGACTGAGACAATGGCCTCAGTAACTAAATCAGAGGCATCCCAAGTGCAGCTCCCATTACAGTCCCACATGAACCCGCTCAACCTTAGTTCCTCCCCAGGCCTTGCTCCCTTGTGCAGTCCGCAGCACTTACACTCGGATGGTGTTAAGTCACACAACATAGGACCAGAATCTGACTCCTGTGGTCACCGGTCTAAAGATGGTTCACATTCACGGCAGAGTCGAGAAGACTCCCGATTCAGAGGTCACAAGAAGCACAGAAGTCAACGGCGCTCTGGCAGCAAAGAGAAGGATAAGAGTTTAGAACGATCCCGGTACGTCAAGACCCCGGATGCCTCGCCAAGCCAAACACTGAACTGGACACAAAGCCCTGCAGTGTCTGTTTGGAGCGGTAGCCCTGCCTCTAAGTCACACAGTAGCGACTGGTCTCCTTCTCGAAATAAGAACGGAGAGCATTCGCTTCATGCGAGAGACAGATCCTCACACTCTCCCTCCCAATCCAAAAGGAGGAAAACCAAAGAAAAGAAGAGTAGGTCACCTGACTCTGACTCTTTACTTGGTTCACGCCATCCCTGTGAGGTGAAGCGTAGTCGTAAGCGCCGCAAGCGATCGGTAGGCAGCAGCAGCGCTGATTCGCACTCTGAAAGATCCTGCTTGGACAAACCCAGTGGCAAACGCAAGTACAAAACCCGGCACTTGGAGCGGGCAGCCCAGCGGCAGCACAAGGAGGGAGCCACAAGCAAGAACAAGCGGCACAAGGAGCGACGACGAAGCAGGGAGCGATCTCCGAGTGTGGAGATCATCTACGAACGAAGGCCACCTGACCCGTGCTGGGTCCAGCGGAAGAAGAAGAAGCACCGAAAGCGAAAGAGGGAACTGCGTTCTCCCACTGTGATCACGATTGATAGTGACAGCGACCGTACCATCGACTGTCTGGACCGTGTCATGGACGTTATAGACCAAACCGCTGCTGATGCCGAGCAGAGAGATGGGTCTCCCGAGCACAGCTCCTTCCAGAATGAAAGCTGCACCTTGGACTCTTCAAATCCTCTTTCCGAGCTCTCGAGTCCCATAGGCCGAGGCAACCTAACCACTGAACGCTCACTAAACCTGGACGACTGCGTGGTGGATGTAGTCGACAACAGTAGTTCAGACTGCTCTCAAAATATGGATTCTAGTAGCCACGAAGAGTTTATATCTGATCCTTTCCCGGTGGATTCAATAATAACGGCCCCACCTTCGGATGTGAGGCTGCTTGAAAGCATACTGCAAGATCTTGTGGATTTCCTACCGGGACCGGAGCGGCAAATGGGGCAGAGTTCTCCCGGCCAACAGGAACCAACTTCTAGCCAACAAAATGATCAATCAGAGATAGGAGATGCTGAAAACTTGGAGAATAAGAACTTCAATGACAACGAACAACAGGTGTCGACATACAACACTGCTAGCTAGAACTAAAACTTTTTTAGAGACACATGATTGTGTGATGCTTATCTAAATCGCCTCTAGACGTTTTATAAACTCGAAGATTGAATTCCTGCTGGAAATGGATGCTTAAATGTTTGGAAAACTTTTTTTGTTGGCAATTGTCAACTTCATTATTGTTCATGTTGTATTGTTACTGTGATCCTCTTCCTTGAAACTGGTGCTGATTCACTGTGCCACAACCCAACTGCGATCATGCCTGGATGGTAAACCTGATTCAACTAACCTTAACTCTAGTAGCAGCAAATACATAGGTGTTACCATCTAGGTTAGTGGTTCTCAGCTTGTTCGCTTCATGACCCAGATTTAGTTTGACAAGATGCAGGGCCTTTGTCATACCAAATGAAAATACATGGGACACTTTATTCTGCTATCCTACACTCTTAGAAAAAAAAAAAGTGCATCCTTGTGCCTGTAAGGTGTTTTGGCACCGGAGGAACCTAGAATAATTGATGAAAGTTCATGATTTTTAACCGTGTTCTCACTGCAGGAACTAGGAACATATTTAGTTCACAGAACTTTATTTTGGGGAACTAATTTGGCTCCTACTTTAGAATGAGCTCTAAAACTAGAAACTATAGCCACTTTTTCAACTATCGGGCCGATAGGTTTTAAGAGGTGCCCGGTACAGTTCCAGTTGTGTTTCCACATGAGCCTGGAACAGCGCAATGCAATTACAAACCGTTCTTGGCCGGGAATTCTCGGGACGGTTACACAAGTGTACTGTGCTAGTCAAGTGCATCTGCGTGACGTCACCAATCAGAATCTGTTACTTGTCTGTTCCCTGCATACTTGCTTTTCAGTAGCTTCGAAAGCACGCTATTTTGGGTAATGTAAACACAAATTAGTAAGAAAATCAAAAGAAATTTTTTGATCATCCTCCATAACACGGTGGTTATTTACACCTCCTATTATATGTAAACGTGTGTTACCACAGCAACAACTGACGCATTGGAATTGCATTCCAAAGAGATCCATTATCAGCGCCACAGTGGAAAACAAAACCAGAACCGGACCAGCTGGCTATTCAGCCCGATAGTGGGAAAGTGTACTCAGGCCAAACACTTACGAAATATCAGCTATCCGGCATTTACTACACCTACATGGGAATTAGTGATATTGACATTTACTTGTTTTCTGCATCCTTGTGTTCTTTTCTCAGCCTCGATGATATATAACACTTCATATTAGCTTAAATTGTGCGTTACATTCCATTTGTGTTATCACAAAACCAGCAACACATAACAAAATTCACCGGTTAGTTAGATTTCAATACGCCGCAAATTGCCGGTGGCCGCTTCAGAGTTCCTGCTGAACCAAATGCAACCAGAAATTGATTCTCTAGGAAGCACCCTTCTGACTAGTTCCTATTCCTAAAGCCTGGGAGACATTACTCAAGTTTGTTAAGATTGGAATGACTTTAATGTTGTGTAGTATATTCCATGCCTAAGTTCCTAGAACTACGCAGTGTGAAAGCATCTTTAGGTGTTCAAAAGATTGTACGTTGGAAAGGAGAAAATGGTGTGGCTAGCTTTTTCATGCATTTTTAGGTGTTGTATGAATGGCCCCTAAGAGGACATATTTTTACTTAAAGGACAAATATGCACCTTTTAGGGTTAGACAAGGTGCAAATTTGTACCCTAATGGTGCATATTACCATACTACATAATGTACTAATATGCACCAGTTAGGGTCTGATGAGATCCATCACTGTACCCTAAGACTTCACATTGGTGCTAATGGTACCATATGCTCCTATAATTGTTGAATAATGTACAGCGTTGTAACTTGAAGTGCATATTAAGAATTAAGGTGCTAATATGCATCTTTTAGGGATACTTAATGTACAAAGTTGTCCTTTTAAGGTTATTGCCCCAGCGATGTGTTTTATTTAACTCTAAAGGTGTATTTTTAATATTTTACGACAGTATACATAGTTATACGATTAGTTGCATTTTATTATTTGCGCTTAGCATTTTATTTTTTTTTCATTTCTGTCCACAATCATGTCTTGTCCTGCTTTGAAACCCAACTGGCTGAGAACCACTGATCCTTCATTATTCAGTCCCACTGAAGCTGGAGAATTGTGTCTTTGTTAAACTCAGGGAACAGGTGACATGCACCTCGGTCACGCAGTATGTGTGCTGGTGTATGTGGGACTGTGGTGACACCCTGGAGATATAATTCACTAATCATGTCTACTGAACACGCATCAAGCCTTCGTTAAAACAGCTGTCTGTCATGTCAGCCAACAATCAATAAATGCATTTAATAGATGTACCGTCTATCGTCTGAAAGTGTTTTTCTTAGGGTTAGGGTTAGCATTAGTTTATCACCATTGTGAGCGGAGACCCTTCTGACCAGTAGGGGTTGGATAATAAATCCTGTGTCCAGGAAACGGTATGATCTCCTATATTAGTAGACTTTGCAGACAGCTTGTATTAAGTTATGTTGCTGTGACTCCTGTTGTGTTCAAAATTGGAATATTGCATAAAAAAGTTGCGAATAAGCCCTAGTTCCAAGAGCACAAAGACTTGTTATATACGCATGAAGGGCTTTATCTGGTTTTCCTGTCCATCCCCGGTTATTCCCATTAAAGCTTTTCACGTTTAAAAAAACAACATAAGTGAGTTTAAAAAGGGATTTTTATTTGAAATGTGTTATTTTAATCACTTATATCTAATGCAATACTTCTGAATGTGCATCAAAGCAGTAATGGAAACATAGCCATTCATTGCCAGAAATATTCTTTACTAATTTTAGTCAGTGTGAACACAGGCTACTTTAGCGAAAACGTTTTAATCTGATATTTGTGTGTGTGTGTGTGTTCTTTCACCAAAGCATTGCATTTTAATATTTCATTGAAATATAAAATATATTATACAATTCTACCAGAAACCTTTGCAGTTGCCTTTCTCGTGATTGTGTTGCCCTTAAAGGAACACTCCATTTTTTCCGGAAATAGGCTCATTTTCCAACATCCCTAGAGTAATACAGATGTGTTTTACCGTTTTTTATTCCGTTCAGCCGATCGCCGGGCCTGGTGGTCCCAAAATTAGCATAGCTTAGCATAAATAATTGAATCCGATTAGACCATTAGCATCGCACTCTAATATGACTAGAGTTTCCATATTTTAAAATTTATTTAAACCTGGACTCTTCTGTAGTTGCATCGTGTACTAAGACTGGCGGAAAATGCAAAGTTGTAGTTTTCTAGGCTGATATGACTAGGAAACTATACTCTCATTCCGGCATAATAATCAAGGAATTTTGCTGCTGTACCATGAGTGAAGCAGGCGCAATGATGTTACACAGCGGCTGAAAGAAGTCATATCAGCCCAGGCAAGGAAAAATTCTCTAATATAAGAAATAAGAAAATATACTCAGATGGGGTCAATTAAGTCAAAATTATAAATGCACTTGATTTAAACTTGAATTTTACACTTACAATTTTACCGAAAATTCACAAAAAGAATTACTGTGGGCTAAACAATTTTACAATTGTTACTGTACAACTGTACAAAGTTCTGCCTACAGATCTGTGAAAACACAGGAATGCTGGATGCTAGCTTGCAAAGATGAATTCCACTATAAACACATACAGTCGAGTTGCAGGTTCAGGCACATCTTCTGTGAACTGGATTGCCGAGTTAACACAGATTTTTGCTGACCATTCCAGCAGAGATTATTTAACGGTTTAATTTTTAAAACCATGTTTAAGATCCCTGCATTGTGTTTCATGCTGCACTGCATCACCAGTTTTTTTAATAGAAGAATGTATCCTGTGTTAATGCCTCCTAAGAAATGTGTCTGAGCTTCAGACAATCAATTAATTAATTATCAGAATATATAGTTTTGCACATCCGTGTTTAGACTTCCTTGTTAATGCCTTTTTTGATAAGGTATCATTGCACAGTATAATAAACAAGCCTTCCACTGACAAGTTGCTGCTAAATTAAAGACTTGCTTTCAATATTGAACATTTAAAACCATGCTATACCATTAGGGCTGGAGGTAAGCGATTATTTTAAAAACGATTATTCTGGCAATTATTTTATCAAATAGTCGACTATTCTAATGACTAATTAGATGATTTATCTAACTATTATTTTTCTGTTGCATGATTACTCTCATAACCCAGGTTCCCTGAGCCACAGGAACTAGTACTGCGTCTCTTGCCGTGCTGCAAGTGTTCGTTACTTCAGTCGAGGTAACCTGAAGACTGCTGCCCGGTGCCCGCTTACATATACGTGTGGACACGCCCCCTCAGGCAACTTCGGCAGGAGCCGCGGCCATTAGCTCGCTGTAGATGCCTTTGAGCAGATTGGTTTAATGAATAGGCTTCAGTTAAGGGGGAAAAGGCAGTGGGCGTGATGTGTCAACTACTGGATTTGACGTCAAAGTTTTTTTAGAACCGAGTTGTCGACGTCATCGACGCGTCGCTACAGGCCTATGGTGAACACAGCATTACAGTAATCTATTTGGAACCAAGGTTGACGAAAGCACAAGCTATTGAATGAAAGACAGAAAAACATATCCGTTTTGTACAACATGGGTAAATAAGCAAACGATGACAAAATTTGAACGAACCTTTTAAGCGTTCAATAATTCTGTGCAATGTTTGCCGTTCCCTTGCAGGATCTAATGAAGATGAACTAATGAAGGGCAGTCGTTTTCAAAGCATTGATTGTTTTCAAGAAAATGCGCCGGTCATTATAGAAATTGAAAATATTCCGATGCCCTTTCTTTTTTCCTTTATACAGACCGAGCATCTTTTTCTTCAAGACCTTCTGTAGACGTAGATATCTTTTGAGAGTGATAAAAGGAAAAAGAAATCTGTCCATCTCCCTCTTTAGTGGAATTGCCTGTCCTCTCTTCTCCCTTGATGTGTCTACTTATTTATTTTCTTTAATGCCCAGGTCTTATCTCCCCAACGTCTTCACTCCGGGATTGATCAATATTTAATTTTCTCTGAGAGACTAGCGGTTAACACTAGTCTTTCTCTACGTGTCACTCTCATCAGCGCCTGTGTCTATGTGCGCTCGCTCAAAGACCTCCAGCCTTTTCAGCCTTTAATATGACAGGCGCATAGCGATAATATTCCTAAAGAGAGCAGAGTTCAGGGACTGAATATCACAGATGCCTTTCCGGACACTTACTTTAAGTCATTTGTGACCTTTGACCCCGCTGTGTCAGGGGGTCAGAGGTTTATCATGACCTTTAATGATCAGACATTCTCATGAGCCAGACCGTTTGTTATGTCCGATAATGAAGTTTTACTTATGGGGGGTAATAGAAGTTCACTGATGGTTTTATTAGTGGTTTTGGCTTATTCAGATGAGACGACAGTGTTCAGTGACTGTTGACCTTTGCTTCCTCTAGGAAAAACATAGTATTGACCTATAACCTTTAGCCTATTAAATAGAAGTTGTCACACAAGATGGGCTACTCGTACAAGAGAGTTATGGCATGTTCAATTCTTTTAGAATGAGTTTTTCTGTTAGAATGAGGTTAAAGCAGATGCAATCTTAGTCTGGTTTTGATTAATAGTCAAATATGTTATGTAAGTTTTAATTAATTAATTTTTTTTTTTCCTTTAAAAAAATTATTACTTGGGAAATAGAATGTGTAATATGAACTTTAAAACTAAAAAGCTATAGTTTAATCATTAATAATACTATTTAATCATTTATAATTTAAAACTATATAATTTCTGTAGCCATTATAATTTTTCTTAACTCTAAAATATTGAATTTGTAAAAAAAAAAAAATAAATAAATAAATAAATAAATAATTAGAATGGTTCTATCTATCAATATATATGATAGATATTAAATAATTTATCATTTCAAATATATAATTTCTGTAGTCAATATATTTCTTCTTAGTAAACGTAGTAAAACTTAGTTGAATTTACAAAAAATAAATAAATAAATATTTCCAAGTGCAATTTTTTAGAAAAGTCATTGCTCAAAAAGAGTAAAATAATAACTATAATTGAAAGATAGAATTCGGATAAACTTCTTTCAGCATATTCCTGGAAGGAACTGCTCTGTCAGATAAACCCATCTCCACTTTGCCTTCTTTATGACGTCGTATCATATTTCCTGTCACATCTGGTCTCTTTATTAAATAACAGCCACGTCTTCATGTGGTCGTAGGTCACATGGTGCGGTTTCAATCCTCTCTGCTTCTTGAAGGCGCAGTGATCTTGGTTTATGATTACAGCTTTTCTTCCTGTACTGCTGAAATGATTGATAGAGTGTATTAAAGGCTCTCCCCTGTGTCGTAAAACAGTTCCCTGCTCCTCTCCTGAAGGCATTTCCCCACCACCTGAGTTACTTGTGTGTGTGTGTGTGTGTGTGTGCGTGCGTTCTTAAGGGCATCATTTAGCACTGTCAGGTTGATAGAAGACTGGCTAATTAGTCATATCACATTGGCATGCCATAAACAAGAGTCTAGCTGTGTTCTGATGTGTGTAAGAGCAAAGAAAGCAGTTGTAATCAAAGAGCTGTGGAGTAATTTAAAGACATCATTTGCAGGGATGTTTATGATCGTTCAGTCTTGAGATTAACAGTATGCAGTCGGGTCAAGAAGTCTGATACAGAACTGAACAAGATTTTATATCATTTATCACAATGTTTTCTAATTCCGTGCAGTATTTATTACAAATTTTATTATTAGCGTATTTCAACTAGAGTTGAAAGTTGCATTATTAACATGAATTTTAGAATGTATCTGTTTTGATCTGAGAATGTTCCAAACAGAATCTTGTGCTCAAACAAAGTCCTCTTTACAAGAATTCACAAAATTAGTGGCTCAAATTGGATTTTCATAACCTTTATTAGTGACCTAGACCTTGTGTAGCTCTAACTTGAAATTTTTTAGGTAGAAATGTAAAAGTGACCAGTTTTGAAAGAAAACCTTTTTAATTTAATTTTATTTAATTTTATCAGTGTACTGCTGTCGTCTCTATGTGTGTATATACTATGTATAGCAATATTGTTGTTTTTTTTTTTTCTTTTACATGAAACCTTTTGCTCTCCACAATCAAATAATCTATATATATGATCTATCTATAATAGTATATTTTTAGTATGGCTGATGAATACATTTAAAAATAAATAAATAAATAAAACAAATACCGTTTTAAAATTGAAAATGCAATTCAATAACATAAAACAGATCAATAGGTACACAGAATAATAAATAATATTCAAAAGTAATATACATTTCAAACATGAAATAATATGAAATAATTGGTAAAACTTTAAGGTGTCGTAACACAGAGTAATTACCTAATTAGGTACTTAATAGTAGCTGAAATAAAATGCATGAAATAAAATGTACTTATCATGCAACTAAGTTGTGGAACAGTTTGTAATGATGTAGATGTAACAGACAGCTACTGTTACACATATGTTACACACAGAGTCTGTTACACAGATACTTACAGTACACTTAAGTCCAATCTTGATACACTTTATTTTAAGTAGCTAACTGTATGTCTGTGTACTTCAATTTAAAGTTACATTGTGACAATTTTTGGTTACATAAGTATCTGTGTAAAAGCCTCGGTCTGTAACAAAAAAAGTGTAACCATAGCAGCCTGTTACATCTACGTAATTATAAACTGTAAGTACAAACTTAGTTGCATGATAAGGACATTTTGTTATATACATTTTATATATTACTCATGAATATATGCTTCTATATTGATCTGTTTTATGTTATATATTTGTGTTGTTTTTTTATTTTTAAGTGTAATCATCCGCCATAAATATACTATAAATATACTCAGCTAATTAATTGATCACGGAGAGCAAAAAGTTGCATGTACTGTAAGTGGTCATAAAAATGGATAACTTTTACAACAAGATATTCTTTCACATGTTGTGTAGGTGGCTCTGGTGCGCTGGACTGAGAGTGTGGGTTTGACTCTGGTGAACAGAGACCTGACATCCCTCCAGCTGAAGACCCCAGCCGGACACATCTTGACCTATTACATCCTCCAGATCTTCCCCTTCACCTCCGAGAGCAAGCGCATGGGCATTATTGTCAGGGTGCGTGTCACACTACAAGATTGTTTATCTATGACTGGAGTTACATACAGTATTCCTCTCATTTCACACATTGTAAAAAACATCTGGTGAGAATATGAGTTAGGAAGTGTGTGTGTGTGTGTGTGTGTTTGAACACATTTCCTCTGTAGAGTGGCTATGTGTCCGATAGCCTTTGTTGAGTAAGCTATTAGATACTTCTGGACTCAAGTAGAGCGTTTCTATGAGTTGTTTTGTTGGTTTCTCTGTTACAGTACATGCATAGAAGTTCTATTGGCAAAGCTTTTGATGTTTGTGTGGAAGCTTAGTGAAGATCATCTCTGTCTGTAGTCTTAATTACCGAACTTTAGGGCTCTATGCACCATCTGTGGGGTTTTGAGCTCTATAGTTGGACATGCTAATGATTTGGATATGTTTTAAAGTGTTCTCTGTTGAATTGGTTGTGTTTCAGGAGGAGGCTACGGGCGACATCACATTTTACATGAAAGGAGCTGATGTTGCTATGGCGAGCATTGTACAGTACAATGATTGGCTGGAGGAGGAGGTAAGAATGCATGAGCCATTGTTGATGGGAAAATCGCCATTCTGCTTTTTCGTGTGGGTTGGCGAGCTTATGAATAAATCTAATTGTCTGTTCCTGTGACCCTTCTTTTGTTTGGTTTATTTGCATGTTTAATTGTTTTCGTATCTGAATTATAATCTGTCCTTATGTGTGTGTGAATAAACACAATACAAACTCGCTACCTTTATATTTGTTATATTGATCAAAGAAATTGTTTCCACAAAAATATTAAGCATCACAACATTGAAAAGGTTTCTTGAGTATTTAAATATTTTATAACTGCGCTGTATTTGCTAAATATATCAATAAGCATGTCCTCCAAATGTCTGGACAGCAGTGTATAATATATACATGTTACAGTTATTTACACAGTCTGTGACGATTCGTAGCAGCGGACTTCCTCAGTAGGTGCCGCCAATGCTTTTGGTCTTGCAACCCTTGTAAGAGTGTCTTTATGAACAGATCCCTGTTGAATTTAAGAATCAACACATTTGTTAAGGTAGCGCTAAGCATAACAAACAGGTCGGCCTGCCCTAGCCTCTGTGATCAAGGACAATCTGTTCAGCCCATCATCACACATGCATTTCTCGCTTTGATGATTACAATTGTATTGGCAATATGCAGTCGATGAGGGGCGGAGATGAGGCTTATTAATTAATGAATGACCTCAATAAAGGCGTATGACTGGGAACATCATGTCATAATCCTCATCGGTGCGCTTTGTGTGTGTATGTGAGACGCAGCTATAAGGACAGGTCAATAAGTAATCACTGCGCTTTCGCCGGTTGGATTTTCATATCAAAATTAAACCGCTGTCCCACATCTTTTACAGTCTGCGCAAAGATTCCCACAGGCACTGTTGTATTTTTCACAATTGATTCTTCGTGTGCGTGTTTGCATATCTCTATTTGCGTGACACTGTTTTGATGTTTCTAGTAAATACAATTGTGTTAAAAGCATTGTTTATATCTTTGTTCTCATGCTTTCTGTATACCAATTGAGTTCGCAATCTAATACACAACCACCCACACGTCATGTAGCTGATGTAATTGTAGTTGTGTGTTGCATTATGTTGTCTCAGTGTGGGAACATGGCCAGAGAGGGCCTGCGGACACTGGTGGTGGCTAAGAAATCGCTGACTGAAGAGCAATACCAGGACTTTGAGGTATGATGTACCAGTTTATATATGGGTTAATATATAGTGATATAATTTAAAATCATAAATATGACAGTTGTCAACTATGAAGTTGTCTTTTTTGTACTCAAACCAAGGAACCATTATTTTTAAGCAAGATGCCATTGTTAACAAATAGATCTAAATTGTTTTGTGTAGTAATCCAATGCAATAAAAGATAGTTAAAATTATCTCTAGAGAATTATTTAACATTTAAGCACCCAAAACTGATTCTGAGTTCTTAATTGACCATTATGAACCTTGAAAGTTTATTTTATTTTCCATAAAAACTAATTCTTGATTTTGTTAATAGATTACATATATACAGTGGGTACGGAAAGTATTTAGACCCCATTAAATTGTTCACTCTGTTTTATTGCAGCCATTTGCTAAAATCATTTAATTTATTTCATCATTTATTGTACCCACAGCACCCCATATTGATAAAAAAAACACAGAATTATTGCTATTTTTGAAGATTTATTAAAAAAGAAAAAATATCACATGGTCGTAAGTATTCAGACCCTTTGCCCAGTATTTAGTAGAAGCACCCTTTTGATCGAAAACAGCCATGAGTCTTTTTGGGAAAGATGCAACAAGCTATTCACACCTGGATTTGGGGATCCTCTGCCATTCCTCCTTGCAGATCCTCTCCAGTTCTGTCAGGTTGGATGGTAAACGTTGCTGGACTCTCCAGAGAGGTTCAATTGGGTTTAAGTCAGGGCCCTGTCTGGGCCAGTTGTTGTGAAGCCACTCCTTCATTATATTAGCTGTGTGCTTAGGGTCATTGTCTTGTTGAAAGGTAAACCTTCGGCCCAGTCTGAGGTCCTGAGTACTCTCGAGAAGGTTTTGGTTCAGGATATCCCTGTACTTGGCCACATTCATCTTTCCCTCGATTGCAACCGTCCTGTCCCTGCAGCTGAAAAACACCCCACAGAATGTTGCTGTCACCACCATGCTTCACTGTTGGGACTGTATTGGACACGTGATGAGCAGTGCCTGCTTTTCTCCACACATACCGCTTAGAATTAAGGCCGAAAAGTTCTATCTTGGACTCATCAGACCAGAGAATCTTATTTCTCACCATCTTGGAGTCCTTCAGGTGTTATTTAGCATGCAGGCTTTCATGTGTCTTGCTCTGAGGAGGGCTTCCGTTGGGTCGCTCTGCCATAAAGCCCCGACTGGTGGAGGGCTGCAGTAATGGTTAACTTTATACAGCTCTCTCCCATCTTCCAACTGCATCTCTGGAGCTCAGCCACAGTGATCTTTGAGTTCTTCTTTACCTCTCTCCCCAAGGCTCTTCTCCCCCGATAGCTCAGTTTGGCTGGACGGCCAGCTCTAGGAAGGGTTCTGGTCATCCCAGACATCTTCCATTTAAGGATTATGAAGGTTTGCTCTTAGAACCCTTAAGCACAGCAGAAATGTTTTTGTAACCTTGTCCAGATCTGTGCCGTGCCACAATTCTGTCTCTAAGCTCTTCAGGCAGTTCCTTTGACCTCATGATTCTCATTTGCTCTGACATGCATTGTG
>JAUCMT010000108.1:208310-221898 GCA_032357475.1 Enteromius thamalakanensis
TTTTAAGCAATGTACAACATGTATATATCTGTAAACAACTCAAAAAAAGTGTTTTAGGGTGTTGTGACCCTTTAAATGTCTTAATTAAACGAATGCCTAGTCCTGGCTTAAGCTAAGCCCCGTTTGTGAAACCGGGCCATAGCTTTCTAAATTTAAAACTACTTAAACCTTCAAACCTAAAGCTTTTTAAACTACTTCAAACTTAGAACCCTTTTTAAACTACTTTAAAATTAATACTTAAACCCTTTAAACTTATAGGCCCGGTTTCACAAACAGGGCTTAGCTTAAGCCAGGACTAGGCATTAGTTAAATTAAGATAATTAAGCAACTTTTACAAAAATGCCTTGTAAGAAAATAATACAGAACAATGCTATAGAACAATTTTAAGATATGTGAGAGCAAGATATTTTCATCTGAGACAGCTCAAACATCCAGTTTAGTCTGGGACTAGCTTAAGCCTTGTCTGTGAAACCGGGGGAAAGCTTTTTTAAATGTAAAACTTCTTAAAACCTTCAAACTTCAAACTTTTCCAACTTAAAAATACTTGATATTTAAACTTAAAATAAAACATAAAAACTACTTAAAATTTTAAAATAATTAAAACCTTCAAATGTCAAGTGTGTAAAGTTACTTAACCTTCCCATCTAAAACTGGAAAATAATTACAATTCTTCTTCGACTTCTTCAAACTTCTAACTATTAAAACGTATTAATATATTATTAATGACCTGCAATTTTCAAACTTTAAGCTTTTAAAATGTCTTTAAACTTAAAAATAATTAAAACATTCAGATATCAATCTTTTCAAGTGATTAAACTTACAAATGCTTAAAAACTTTAATTATTTCAAATTAAAATATTCCAAAGAACCATGAACACATAAATGCTGTTTTGTGATTCGGTCTGTCCCGCAGGGTGCTCATCACATCGTTCTGGACCGCTCCATGTTCGAGCGCTGTACAACTGCTCCTCATAAGAACCCCAAAAGCTTCTCAGGCTTCAGTAAGAAAGAGAAGATGCTCTGCGCCGAGTGCAAACATGACTGGGGCCTCGTCGCCTCCTACACCCACATCCAGGTGACACGTCTGAGCAGTCTTATATTATATATTTGTCATTTTTATATGCCTTTATAATTTCTGTAAGATTTTAGTTATTTTAGTACATGTCATGGTTGTCATGGTTGGTCTCCAGGATCTGCCGCTGCTGAAGATCGAGAGTTTCGTGGTAAAGAACTGCGTCACTCAGAGGCAGGAATACTTCAGGAGGTGGCGTGACGTGACGTTTGCCATGCGTGAGTTTGACATGACGGAGGTCACACCTGAAATGTGCCGGCCGAGAGACTGAGGACTGAGAGCTCATGCTAGTGTCTGCTAAACAACAGCGCATGACTCAAATCATTCTCATCTCTGATTTATGAGCACTGTTTGTGTGAAAACACAACACACCGACACTGACTAATAACGGTAATCACAATTAGTCTTGTTATTTGTTGATGTTACTGCAAGTTTACATTTTATGGCTTTTTATGCTTTGCATTTTAACACGTGTGTGTACAGCAGCAGTCATCAGCAGCACAGGTATGCTTTGTAGAAAAAGACAACGATACACTGTATGGGTCAAAATTATCTTTTTCTTCGCTTTTTCTATTATGACAAAAATCATTAGGATATTAAGTAAAGATCATGTTCCATGAAGATACTTAGTAATATGCATTCTTCATTTGGGCGACTTTAAAGGAGATTTAGATTTTCCAGTTGTTGTATCTCAGATAGATATTGTTTAAAAAAATTGACCAATTATAAAAGATTAATAATAAAATTATTTGATATTAATGTATCTGATTCGTTTGATATCAACTTTTTTTAAGATAATTGAAATAAAATCAAAATAAAACTTTAACCACATTTGAATGTTATGAATATTTTATGATAAGAAAATATATTTTCAGTTTATTTTTTATTATTTTTATTTTTTTTAAAGCATATTTTAGGAACAATTTTGCATTGTAACATCATTTTCCTGACAATAATGAAAAACAATATTTTCAATTACAATTAATATATTCACCACGTTAGAGAGATTCCCAATCATTTACATAATAAACATTTAAAAAACTTCAAATTGAATATTCTTAATACATTACAGTCATAAGAGCCTGGGAAGAAAATGTGCTTAATTGCTTTGAAAGTAATTCACAGTCCGTAAAAAAGCCTCTAAAAATAGGATGTTTTTTCTATAATTCTCTTGATAAATTATTTGCCCGATGAGGTGGAAAATAGTTCAATTAAAACAATTAATGGCAGTCTATAAAGCTTTAGGTTAATGATGCTTGAAATGGCAGCGTTCTCGTGCATCCAGAGCAGAAGCTGAACGTGTGAAGAGCAGCGGCGTACATCAAAACACCAGCCGTCTTACTAGTCCTCTGAATTAGGACAGGTTTACAGGAAATCACCACCTACAGCACACTGCTGCTTCTGCCTTCTTACCATTCATATATATATATATATATTCTTATATAATTATTGTAGTTATATAATAATTATATAGTGTGTCTAAACACACTTGTTTATTTATAGATAGATACCCAGATAGATGTTTACCCGTAATATATATATATATATGTGTGTGTGTGTGTGTGTCTGTGTGTATATGTATTCTAATAAAATATAAGAATTTTATAAATTGTATCAAACGAGATATATAAATCCCCCATGATTTATGAGATACATTTTTATATTGTCAGCCTTTGAGTCATATTTTTTAATATACGTTATTTGTATATGTTTTGGTTTTAGGATTTACAGTTTTACATAATCTTTTCTTTCTATATATTATTAGAATATATACACACATATAATTTTTATACTTTGATTTCTAGCTATATATTATATATTTTATAAATAAAATAAAAAATTCCATGATGGATAGATTCATATGCATATATTTTACATAATTAGTTCTTATAATTTTTTGACAAATTTGATATATATATATATATGCAAATTTTTATTTTTTATTATTTTTATTGGTATTCATTATATATATATATATATATATATATAATGTATATATATAATTGTTTTACTATAAGTACATATATATATATATATATATATATAAAGGACAAGACAATATGTCTTTGTCCCTCACGCACACACACACACACACACACACACACGCACTGGTGTGTGATGTAAATCTCAGGCAGAGTGAAGGCATCTCTCAGCCCCTCCCTCATTCTAGAACACAGGACTTCATGTCATTGTAATTCATGTTGCCTAGCAACATGGGAGTCGTCATAGAGGCCCAACAATAAAGAGATGACATGTACAGTGATGTGCTGAGCGCTTTAACGCCGAGATATGCCTCCGCCATCTTTTCCTGCTCATCTGTGCTCGAAGGGATCAGAATTAGAAACGCCATTTAAACGCATCTCCGAGTGACATCTTATCACGCCAGCCTTCCGATATGTGTTATCTAGCTCAAATCCAACCTCTTGTTGACTCCTTTGTGAGCCTTACGCATTTTACAAAAACATGTTAGTGGTTTATAAATGCATGATGGGGTGTTTGCACAAATAAAGGAGACGCACAGAAGGTCACAGTTCAAAAAGGATCACATTTAATCAACAAGCCATCCTAAGAGTCTCTTATTCATCAAGACAGTGAGGTGTCACAACAGCAATAAACAAAGTTATTTTCTTAAAGTCTTTAGTTAAAAACAAAACACTTTTCTACCCATGCAACAGAAAGGTGGTTTAAAGGAACGGCTCGCTCGAAAACGATCCTTCTGTCGCTATTTACTCGCCTCAAACCTGTATGACTTGCTTTCTTCTGCGGAACAAGGAAAGTGATTCAAGAATATCCTGCTTGTTCCTTTCAATCAAATAAAAGAGGTCAAATGTGACAAAAAAAAAAAATTTAAGTAAAAATGAGTCACAAAACCCAGTACTGAGATCCCATAATATACTGCATTAATCATATGGACTGATTCTATAAACCTAAACGAATATGACTTACTTTTAAAGAATATCCTGCGTAATCGGAGGAAATGAGAAGTTGAGAAACAAGACTTCAGAGAACCTAAAAATAAAGGTTCATATCATTCTTCTGTTGATCAAATGAAATCAAATAGTTGTGTGTGTCTAAAAGTGTCTTCAGAGGAGCTATAATAGAGTGCATTAATCGTATGGACTTCTTTTCTTCTGTGGAAGAATTTTTCAAGAACATCCTGGTCCTTTCTTTCAATCAAATAAAAGGGAGGTCTGTTCCCAACACAACTATCATGTGACTTCAGATGACCTACAACCGTATGGACTGCTTCTATAAACCTAAACCTGTCTGAATTTCTTTCTCCTGTGGAATAAGGTGAATTCTTGAAGAATATACCGGTTGATCATATATTTGTTTATGAAGTTGTAATGTAATTAACTGTCTGGACTCCTTTTGCAATGCCTTTTAGAGGTTGCTCATTCTATTTAATGCAACCTCCTTTTGTCTTCCGAGGAAGCAAGCCAGTACGACATGAGGGTGAGTAAATGACGAGCGTACATTCGATTTCAGGTGAACTGTTCCTTTATGCTCGGATTGGGTCCTGATACGACTGAATTCAAGTCCCTGTTCCTCTACGACCGTTGGTGTTGGGTTGAGGTGAGGTCAGTCTGAGACCCAGAGACTTGCCCTCGATGTCTTTCCAGCGCCCCCAGTGCTAAACGGGCCACAGTGAGTCCTGAGGGGAAGGGTAGATTGTAGGTGAATGACCTGCAGTTCTTCTAGTGTTTGAGTCTTGGCTGTATGATGTGGATCGGTGGCTGGTTCCTCAGAAGAACCAGCGGAAAGTGTCGGCGGCTCCTGCTGACGGTGCTCTCTGAGGAAAGACACACAAGACGGTGGGAATTCTGCTAGATATAATGACCCAGTTAATCACACAAATGATGTGTTAGGTGTTTGTACGATGGTATGAATCATCTCAGCAATTAGATGCAAGGATTCAAAATATTGATTCATCGAAAACGAGAATTATATTGGGAAAACGAAATCAACAGAACAACTTGACCATCCGTTAGCTGTTTATGTAGCGATCATTGTTGGCTCATTTGTTTCTCTTTGGATAAATGCGTAAATGTACTTGTAAAACATTTAGTCACTGGCTGTTTTGTTAGAGACACTTTTGAAGTTGTACGTATTTTGTACTAATTCGGTCATATTTTCGCTGGCTTATAGTGGGTTCAATGGTTGCATATAACTCAGAGTAGATGTCTTAGATATCTAGTTGACTTGCTACCAAACCATTTCTGGAGCTCAGAAAGTAGAGCATGCCAGTGGCGACACCAAGGTTTTAGGTTCAGTTCCCATGGAACACATAAACTAATTAAAATATATAGCTGTTTGGATAAAAGCAGCTACCAAACGCATAAATATAATGTCAAACCGTTCTGGAGCCTGTCCAGCACTGCACATATTGGATTTGTTTCCTAAATGATTATTATATGGACACATCCCATATGCAGTGCCAAGGAGACTCCGAACTAACTCTAAAAGCCCATCCACACCAAGAACAATAACTCAGTTTAAGAACGTTTTTCCCTAGGTGACTCATTTTTAAAACTAGCGATGCATGCATAAAATAAACGGAACAAGCCTTTAAAATCTTCCTGTCCAAAGGTGAGTTCAAATTTAGGTGAAATCTAGTCATTTCAATGGGAAAGGTAATTGATTTGAAAGTCACTTTGACCCATCTCTACCCTTTTAATAACAGAGGTAATGCAATCACTTTTAAATTGGCGGTTCTTGGGCAGATTAAGCTCTCTCCGCAGCTTGATCTGATGGTACTGGACTGGTTTGTGATGGTGTGATCTTGATTCTGGTGAGTTGTGTTAGCGGGTTGTGAATAGATTAAGCTGTCTTTGTATTATTACAGAGAACTTACAACATGTTGCCTCATCTCTCAGACTTCAATGTTGGCTGTGTGTGTGTGCGAGAGCGATAAAGTGTGTGCTTGAGTCTAAGGGCATTTTTCCAGCCTAAGAGGGCTCAAACCATCAGCTAACACACACACATTAATGCATGATGGTTAATTATGGCCGCTTGTGCCAAGACTGGGCTCTACTCCAAACCCCCAGCCACATCATTCCCAATTAAACAGCCCACTTCAATAGACCTCCCGGCATATGTGTGAGTGTGTGCGTGAATCCCACCTCCATCGTGCTGCCCGGTTTCTTCTTAAGTTCTTCACACTTTCTGAACTTGCAGATCTGATGACCTGTCTTTCTGTTTCGACAGGAGCTGCATACGCCGCAGTTAATGAGCCTCCTGCAGGGGGCGCAGACGCCGCAGCGTTTACGTTTGCGCTTAGCTGCTCCGCTACCGTTGCTGCTAGCGCTGCTGCAGCTGCCGTTGGCGTTCCCGTTAAGACCAGCGGGCGAACCAGAGCAGGACGAACCGCTGTGCTGGCAGTCCGCTGCTGCGTTGGCAATCTGAAACGCGCTGTCGGACATTGTGACTCCTGATGACCCTGCACCAGAGTGAAGCGTCGTCATGACGATGACCCCCGGTGGAAGCGACAGACCCCCCAGTGGGGGCATCCCTCCGAATGTCCCGCCCCGGTCCGCCTCTCCAGGCTGCACAGACGGCGGACACTTCAGTCGGTTCATGCAGTCGGCCCCCGTTACGGGAAGACCACGGCACTGCTCCGCGGCCAGCGGCGACAGGAAGTTGTCAGCGCCCATCGAGAGGGCGGAGTCTTGTGGAATGTGTTTGCTGGACATGTGCACGTTCACAGGCTCCGCCCTCGACATGCCAGTCCGATGTGTATGATGTCCATTAACATTAACCGCAGTGGGCTTTCGCCCCCACAGCATGGCGTTGTCGCAGGGCCAGGGTGGCATCGCCGAGAGGCGGGCCGATGGGAAAAGGGGCGTGGCAATTCGCGCAATTTTTGCGGTCTGAGGAAACGGGGCTGCGGCAGCCGTGCTGTTCTTATAGAAGGTGGCAAAAGAGCGGTAGCGCTCCATCTGCGCGCTGTAGTCCAACACAGGGTTCACGCATGAGTCGATATGTAGAGGAAAGTCCTGCCCATGGGTGGGGTTGTAGTTGTGGGTGTGGCCATGGGCGTGGCCATGAGCGTGTGGGGTTTCCATGCACACACTACTGCTCATGTTCGCCATCAGAGCAAAACAAAACACGCACTAACGCCCAACCATCCACGGCAGTGGTCCTGTGGAGGAAAGAGAGGAGGTGGAGGTGAACCGAGATGTTCATCAACTACAATGAAGTGAAATAGCAATTTAGAAATCTTTGGTTTATTCACAGACAATATTTGGTCGAACCCTAAAGGATGCATAGAAACTTCAATAATGGTGTTTTAAAACCAAAATTAAGAATCAAAAAAAGATTCTAAAGTTGTGAAAAACAAAAGTTTTACGTTAACAAGTCTTATTTGACTTGGTAATTGAATCATATTGTGTTTCAAAATATAACTTAGGCGAAATTCTTATTTTAAAACTCACAAAAAATAATAATAATAATTTTTCATTTACGTTTTAATGTGCATGTTTATTCCCAGTTCTTCAATTATAATGCATCTAAATATAAATATCTAAATATAAATATAATGCAGTTAAATAATAAAGAATGTAGACAAAATATTTACATTTAATATTTCAGAACCAAATTGAAACAAGATTAATATAATAAAAAATAAGAATACACAACGAAAACAAGATCCTAAACTAAAACTAAGAAAAACAAAATCTCTGTAAATACACAAGATGGAGTTAAATTGAGATATTTATGTATTTTTGCTCAATTTATTTACAGACAACAGAGCCTACTTAAATAATGAAGGATATACACAAAACTGCATAATGGATATTTTCGAACCAAATTTGAACAATATTAATGCAATCAAAACCTAAGATTCAAGTAAGAAAACAAGATCCAACAAAGTAAAAAATATAGCTCAGATAAATAACAAAGGTTTTATGCATTTATGCATTTCTTTTGTATATGCATAACATAATTTAGGACAATACAGAGCATTATATCTAACAACATCAGGCCTGCCTTTCAATGTGTTGTTTCTTTAATTGGAGGAACAACAGAAATAGCGTTAATAAGCAGTGGAGAAGAAAGTTACCGTGTCAAAATGAGTGTTTATGTGAAAGAGAAAGAGAGAGAGAAACGCTGCCCCCCCAACACCCCCCGCTACCGTCGCCTCGAGCATCAATTACGGTAATTACTCTCCGCCTGCTGCGGCAGCGACGCGCGGATCAGAGGTCATTAAGGGCGTAAGACCGCTGGACACCACGGTGCAATTAAAGGCGACGGATTAATTCTCTTGGCCATCGCACGTCAGCACAGAGAGAGAGAGAGTGAGAGAGAGAGAGAGAGAGGGGAGGAGGGGGATGAGGGGGGAGGCGGAGGACGGAAAATGGACGAGCTTTACCTTTAGACTCGCGACGCTTCACGATCCTTTAACGGAGAGCATCACCGCGCGCTGATGCCGCCTCAATAATCCCCGTTACAAGAAAAAACACGCGCCACAAAACAACGAGACGCGTCCGTTTTAACGATCACCGTGAGCAGCTGCGGCGCTAAATACCGAGACTAACGGGAATAATAAATAATATTGACGCCGCCAACGACGCACCGTCCTCAGGGGCGGGTATGGGTGACGGAAGGGTAGACGGCTCCTCCCGGTGTGTGTGTGTGTATGTATATGTGTGTGTGTGTGTGTGTGTGTGTGTGTGTGTGTGTCGCGCTGCGTGTGGCTGACGGGGGTGTGAGGTGAGGAAGCGCCGTTGCGGACACCTCCTGATCATTGGCGGGAAATGATTGTGGAAGCGCGGGAGGCGCGAGGGGGCTGACATACGGGGTCTCGCCGCGCAGCGCTGAGGGTAATGGGTGTCAACTCCTCACGAGCCCTTTTTTTCCCCGCCGATGCCTGAATGACGGTTATTAATCACGCGCTTCGCACCGCGTCTTGTGTGAGGGTTTTTTGGAGGAATTTTGCGGTTCATTACGGTTCATTTGCAGCTCGTTACCGTAATTACCCGCGGCACCGGGAGGCTAATTAAAACAGAACGGGTCCGAGGCGAGAAGGCGTTTCCCCTGGTGGAGCAGATCCCGGCCGGTTGGGAATTTCTGTGTGCGTGTGTGTGTGTGCGTGTCAAAAACCTTGACGCATCTGCCAGAGATTTTTTATTAGGAGATTTGAGAGGAAATCTTTGACGCCATAAGTACCAAACACCGCAGTAAATATAGGCATATATATATATATATATAAATATATATATATGTGTGTATATATATATATGTAACATAATCTTATTTTAAATGCATAATCATATATATATATGCATTAATAATAAGATTGATATGTAGCATTATATAGAATTTTGTTATATTATGTAGAATATCGTATACAGCTATAAAGAATATAATTAACATTTATGTTATATATATATATATATATATATATATATATATATGACATAAATGTTAATTATATTCTTATATATATATATATATATATGTGTATATATATATACACACACACACACGCGCGTATTATATAACAAAGATAGATGGGTAGATGTTTGTCTGTCTCCGGGAACAATGACGCCTCCGCTGCGCCCTCTACTGGCGCAGACATGCAATAACTGACTGGTTTAAGCGCTGTAACTGCAGTTCTGCTTTTGTCCGCTAGATGTCATGCTTACACCAAGTGAGCTCGCTGCCACAGCTGTGATGAAGGTCAAAAACACTGATTTATCATCATCATACGTGTATTCGGCCAGCTGAGCACACAGTATGTGTATGTACATCACACACACAGTGAATAATACTATCTTAAAGCTGTCTACTCCATCCTCACATTCTTCATCTGTCCTCTTTGTTATCAGGAAAAATTCTTCAGGACAGAGGAAGGTGTGAAGATGTGTGCCTGTATGTTTACTCAGATAAACAGCATACAGACAGTGACACACAGATTAATAGGAGTCATGTGAAAGTAAATAATGTCTTAGTTTGTGGCTATTATAATTATCTTTGAATAAATAGGCGACTCTGTTGTCTTATAGCTGGTCTCGTTCTGATTCCATCCTGTTGAGTCATAAACAGACAAACAGCAGATGTATTTACAGTAAACAGGTACAGTCACACAGTCATAATGCTTCCAACTCATTATTCGTGTCATTTGTCAAAATCCTAAGTCAATAATGTGTAAAGAACATTTGGCTAACATTTCCATTACATTTTGAAATCTTTGAAAGCCAACATAAATATTGCATTTTATTATGTTGTTGATTAGGGCTGCAAAAAAAGTTTACTGTGTTTATATTTATTATCTATATACAAATGTATTATCTATATACAAATACACACCTAAATGTATGTATGTATATATATATATATTGAAGAAAATATGTGGGCCTATATATATATATATATATATATATGCATATAGTCACAAATACATGCATTACGCATATATAGTATGTAAAATAAGTCTTGTGTTGAAGGCAATTAAGATAAAAAATAAATATGAAATACATAACAAATTAAATATTGTATTTTTTATTTACTTATTTATGAGGGTGTTGCTATGCGGTTGCTAGGTTTAGGGTCTGTTAAGAACAGTCCTTGATCCTCAGGTTAATACGAAATGGAAGTTTTGTATTCTAAATAATTGACTGTGTGTTTAAGCTGTCGTGTTGTCCTCGACACACTCATGTTCGTCTGTTTTTAACAAGCACACACACTTACACACACACCTACTTTCAAATTGAAGTGAAATGAAAGAAATGCTATAATTATGAGCACAGGATGTAGCTGCAGGAAATGTACAGGTTCCCGGTAAACTTTAGAAGCTCCTAGGTTAATTATAGTGTGTGTGTGTGTGTGTGTGTGTGTGTGTGTGTGTGTGCGCGTGTGTGTGTGCTTTCAGACCTGCCCTTGCTTCTTCTGGTATTCATTCTCATGCGTTTCCCTGGAGCGCGCGCGCACACACACACACACACACACACACCTGGCGCGCACTCACGCTCTCCGGTCGTTAACGGGAGGCTGACATGAGTTTGTTGTCGGGGAAAGAGCAGAGAGTGTGCTCGGAGGAGTGTTTATGATGGATGTGGCGCTGTTCTTCTCTCTGTGTGTTTGTGTTTGTGTTTGCGCGGCTTCAGAAACACTCAGGTAAGACGCTCTTCTTTACTCAGGTACACGCTTTTTAAAATTATATTAGGCATTTTATAACTAATTCGAGTCACGAGACATCCGAGAGAAAGAAGTAAGGATACCGCCAGACGATAATAGCTAATTTTATAATTATGTCTAATATCGCTCATTGTCATGATAACCATATTTTCCGCTAAAATGCTATTATTTTTTGTTGAGTAACTATACGATACAATTTCGATCAGTACCACTGTAATCGTAAAAGAAGTGTACTAAAATAATAAACGAAGTAATAAAGTATAAAGCATGCCTAGTGAGTTTTAATCGCGCCATATCACGTGATCTGAAATATCACCATATTTGCAGGTAATTTTGGCTACATTGCGTGCTTATAAGATAATTAAAAGGCCAAATAATAAAAGGATGGTGTAGTTCTGTGCATTTGTCTTAACCTGCTCTTGTGTGTGTCGCAGGTCATCAAGACGTCTTCTGTCCGATGGATTGTGTCTGTATGGATGGACGAGAACCTTAAAGGGTCAATGCAAACGTGAGCAATCACGCGCACGTTGCGCATAATATATATATAATATATCTTTAAGATTTAGTTGAGTTTTACTTTTTATTTATTTCCCGCTTTTTTCTTCATCGTAACCATAATTTTGTTAGCATCTATATTATTATGGATTGAAACATTTATTATTCCAATTTGCATTAATATTTTGAATATTTATAATTATTTATGTATTTTTTAACCTAATTTTTTCCATTTTTAATCAGTTTAAGTTTAGATATTACTATTAATTTATTTCAGTTATTTTTTAGTTTTAATTCAGTTTTTATTTTTTCATTAATTAGAGTTAGTAATTTTGGTGCTTCATCTCAAACCTGTGTAAAATTTAAAGCATACTATAATATCCTATTTAAAATTTCACTTATAGTATACTATGTTTTGTGCATTTTGCATTAATATTTTGAAATATTTTTTATTTTAATATTTTACTATGAATTTCCTTAATATTAATTTTATTATGTGGGTTTGTCCTTTTTCAAGTCTGCATTAGTTTTAGATATTTAAATATTATTTCAATGTAATATAATGGGTTTTATTATTTGGAGCACGCAGAAGATTGGCGTATGCATACTGTAGTGTAAGCTGTGGTGTTTGTGTAGCTGTGTGTGAGTCGGGCTGTAAACACGGCGAGTGTGTGGGACCGGATCAGTGCCGCTGTCGTCCAGGATTCACCGGGAAGACCTGCAACCAAGGTACACATCAACACACACTTTCCTTGAAGACCTCAGCTTTGACTACGAGCACATGTGAAAGTGTGTGTGATGACATCATGAGGAGTGTGTGTGTTTTGCTCATTAACACACAGGTGTCCAAACATTCACGCAGCCGCTGGGGTGTGTGTTAGTGACTGATGGCAGATCTGTGTGTCTAACGATGCTTACGGTCTTATGGGAGACGTTTCAGGATCTGATTTAGAGGAGAAACACACGACAGCATGTTTGCTTTGGCCTTTCTGGCTCTTGAAGAATCTGAAGAACGTGATTTGAGATATAATGCTTTATGATTATTTATGGAGAGTGTGTTAAATGGAGACTTTAAGGAGGGGGAGCTGGTTTTAAAGAATTTTTATTTTTATATCATTTTTTAGGTTTAGTCTCTTGAGGTTCATCTTGTGTAACCAAATTCTGCTCCCACAGAAAACAGGGAACATAGTAACGTTAGTAGAACATTTGTTATCTGGTAATAATGCAATTTAAAACATTCAATAAAATAATAGAATATAATATAGTAATGAAAGATTGTTTATAGTTTTTACATTTTATTATTTTTCTAATTTTCTAATTATAATTATAACTATAATAAAATGTTTAATTTTAAAAGTTATAATTTTATGGTTTTACATTTCATTACAGTTTTTATTCAAATGTATCTTTAATGTTGATGCCGCATCATGCAGTAAAAGGAATGTTAAGTTTTTAAGTTTTTGTCCTCACCAGCCGTGAAGGCAACACTCAAAATGTTTCTGTTTCCGAGACGCGGCTAAAACTGTGACATTCAACTCTAAAATGAATTCCATTTGATTTGTGCTTTCATCAGTTTATAATTAATTAATTTATTTCTGTTTAGTAACTTGTATTCTTACACGTCAGCGTCTCGTCAGGTCTGTGTGTGTCTTTCTGCAGGGATGAACTTGTCTGTAAAATCAGACGCATGTCAAAGCACATTCCTTTCATACTTACACACACACACAGACATGTACATACATTACTGCTGACCGCACACACACCTGTGTACGTGTGTGTCTGTCTGTAATGTGTGTGTGTGTGTGTGTGTGTCTGTCTGTCTCTCTGTGTGTGTGTGTGTGTGTGTGTGTGTGTGTGTCTGTGTGTCTGTGTGGGTGTGTG
>JAUCMT010000108.1:283876-302851 GCA_032357475.1 Enteromius thamalakanensis
AGGTGTAGGGTCAGTGTAGGACAATACCACATACAGTCTGTACAGTAGAAACACCATTACACCTATGAAGAGAGACCACAAGGATAGCAAACCAGACATGTGGTGTGTGTGTGTGTGTGTGTCACAGACCTGCAGTCTGCTACTTCTCCAAAAATCACATGCTGCAGTAAATAAAAACAAATTTTGTTTGTTCAGTTGAGAGACATTATCGTTAAGAAAACATTATTCACTATTTGTGTGGAAAAGACCATAGTATTATGTGTGTGTATGTTTAGGCCTTAGCTTGGAGCTGCATCAGAGGGTCTCAGATCTACAGAGATCTTTAGAAATAACGCAGCAGGCACGTGAAGATGATCTTAAGGGCCTCCAGACGGAGCTGCACGAGAGAGACCGTCTGCTGCTGAGTGCAAACACTGAGAACGAGCAGCTGCAGAGCGACAAGAGCCAGCTACAGACACTGATACAGGTAAACATCTGTCTGTCTGGAAAACTGTTCATTCCTTTAGAAAAATCTGATTGACCTCAAACGTTTGAACAGGAACAGAATGACACTCTACAGAAGCTAAAACATGAAATGGAGAGACTGAAGAGAGACCGAGAGAAAACTGCAGAGAAACTGAAGCACAAATCATCAGAGCTGAACCGCAGCACAGAGAGAGAGGAGAGACTGCGCTCTGATCTGGAGGTGTGTGTGTGTGATGATCAGTCATTCACAGTAGCTCTCTGACCATGATGATGATCAATATCTGTGTGTGTGTGTGTGTGCGCAGGCAGCTCTGCAGAAGGGGAAGGTTCTGGAGCAGACCGTGGAGTCGGAGCGCACCGCACACCTGCAGTCTAAGTTCAGCTCGGAGATCATCCAGGTACCACAGGTGTGTTCATGAACGCACACGCTCAGTGAGACTGCAGCTGATCTGTGTGTGTGTGTGTGTGTAGATGAGGGTGAAGGATCTGGAGCAGGCTCTGGAGGTGGAGAAGAACAGTCACGCTGAGGTCTCGTCGCGGCTGGAGCTCCTGAAGCTGAAGTGTGTAGAGCTGGAGAGAGCGTACGATCACGAGAGGGACACAGTCCTCAAACACACACAGTAAGGTTTGCCAACAAAAATATTACCTCAAAAGCCACAGCAGAACTGTGCTTCCCCGAGCGACACAGCTGTGTTAGTTTCCGAATGAATCGAGTGAATCAATGACTACTGTACAGCAGAAAGACTGTTCTGATGCAGCCGTCTGTGTCTGGAATCATATTTTGTAAACGTTAATGTGCTCAGGCTGGAGAAGGACTTCTTGACCATGAAAACTGATCTGATTGGTCAGCTGGATCAGGAGAAGGCTGCATCTGCTGAGCTGATAGGACAGTTAGAGCAGGAAAGGGCGGAGTCAGTGAAGCTGTCAGTCAAACTGCAGGAGCAGGAGAAAGTCTGGGCTGAGAGACAACAGGAAATCAACCGGGTAAAAACACACTGATGTGTCCCTCTCAAATCTGCTAAAGGTGTTTTATAGAGTATGACAGCGTTTTACTGCCACATTAAAAAAACAAGATTTTTATTTTATTATCATATTTTTTTATTTATTCATATACATACATGCATAAGATTATTTCATTAAAATGTTTTTCATTAAAAAAAAAAGTGTATGCATAAATATATATATTATAAATGCACATGCAATGCAGTACATTGTTTTGTTGCATGTTTTAATCAATAACACTCAAAGATGATTCTGTCTTGTCTCTTACGTCAGTGATGTTGCAGTCATCATTTTATCTCGTGTATAATGCTGCAGTTTGTATTACCTTTCCTTCAGAGCTGATTAGGAGTGTGTTTGTGTGTGTTTCAGGCTCTGGTGTGTGTGCAGCAGTCCTATGATGGTCTGTTGAGTGATCTTCATCGTGTGCTGCAGCAGAACCAGCAGCAGGGGGCGACACACACTCATAACACAGGTCAGGCGGAGCCCGGAGTCATGCTACTTTAAAACAATACATAGAGTATAAAGCACTATAGAAATAAGCTGACTTGCAGGTGTTTTATGGTGTGTGTGTGTGTTATAGAGGAAGGAGGTAAACACACAGCGTCTGCTCTCATGGACATCCTGCAGAAAACACTACACTACTACAACACACAGGTACGGCATTACACGAGGACTGCACGCTGTACAGTACAGACACACTGAATAAAGAATAAACTTGCAACCCTTTTTTTATTGTAGTTTTTTTAAATAAATTTTAAAGATGTCTAAGCTCTCATTTTCATTTAGTTTAACAGAAAGTGCTACAACAGCTATTGAAATATAATATGGGCAGTAGTTGCAACTAGCTGAAATAAAGTACATGTAAAGGTTTTTTGTGTTTCGTTTCAGCTAATGTTTATCGATTTGAAGCAACAGAAATGTTTTATATGGTGTTAACTGTAATAAGTTGCTGAATTTATGTGTGTGTGTGTGTGTGTAGATGCAGGAGTCTGTGATTGTGATGCAGAAGTTGAATCATGAGGTCAGACAGAAGGATGAGACGATTACTGATCTCCAGAAGAACATGCAGGTGTGTGTGTGTGTGTGTTCATCTTTCTGCTGATTAGAACAAACATATGATGCAGTGAAGCAGAGCTGCTTCAGTCCAGTGTTCATCTGGTGTGTGTGTGTGTGTGCAGGAGTGTGAGGCTCGTGGCGTGTGTGTAAATGAAGAGGTGAAGCGCTTGCGTGTGTGTGTCGCGAACGCCGCTGCTGATCTGCGCAGCCTCAAAACACAACACGCAAACACACAAACACAGATGAACAAACTCCAGCAGCAACATCACAACGACTGCCAGGTAAACACACACACACACACTATATACACCAATACTATACACACACTCACACACACACACTCTCTCTCTCTCTCACACACACACTCTCTCGCACACACACACAGGAAGTGAGCATGACACTGTAGGGCTGATGTCATTAGTATGTGCTGTTTGTGTTCAGGAGAAGCTGACGTTCCTCCACACACTGTATCAGCGTCTGCTCGCTGGATATGTGCTGGTAACTCCACCGCACAGCATGCTGGGTAGCTTCTCATGGGCGGAGCTTAGCGCTGTGGTGCAGGAGCATGTGGACAGACTGACCTCTGACCTCTCCACAGCCAATCAGAAGGTGAGAAGATTTGGTGTCAACCTGTCCAGAGGTTGTGAAGAAGTGTGTAATGTGTGTGTGTGTGTGTTTCAGGTGTCACATTTAGAGAGTGTGTGTGAGGAGAAATCAGCAGCCCTGGAGAGTGTGAGCGCACAGCTGAGACACAGAGAGGAGAGCTGGAGCAAACAGAGAGAGGATCTCAACACACAACACACACACCTCCACAACCAGCTGCAGCACAAGATACAGGTACACACACACACACACACACACACACACACCTCCACAACCAGCTGCAGCACAAGATACAGGTACACACACACACCTCCACAACCAGCTGCAGCACAAGATACAGGTACACACACACACACACACACCTCCACAACCAGCTGAGCACAAGATACAGGTACACACACACACACACACACAACACACACAGGTACTCGTACTCATACAGGTACTCTCACACTCTCACGTGTCTCTCTGTCTCAGGATGTCAGCAGGCAGCTGCAGCAGGCCGAGGGGCTTGTCCGCTCCCAGGAACAGGAAGTTATGCGTCTGGCGAGCGCGAGCGGCGTTCTGGCGGGGTGTGTGCGGGGTCTGCGCAGGCAGGTGTGTGCTCTGTCCTGGCAGAAGGCTGTGCTGCAGGAGTGCGTCCGCGGCGCAGACGTCCTGAGGTCAGAGGTCAGCAGGCTGCTGCAGGCGCTGGGTGAGGACAGGGTTGAAGGTCGCGGGGTACACAGGTTCCGGTGCGGTGTGATTGCGGTGCTAGCGGCGGGCCGTCTGCGGGCGCTGGGACGCAGGTCTGAAGTGATGTTCAGGGTCACGCTGGGCTTCGGTCTGCAGCCGCTCCTAAATGTGAGCGAGGTCAAGCTCCGAGAGGAAGACGAGGAGGAGGACACCAGGGTGATGAAGACACTCACTTCCCCAGAGCTGCTCAAACTCATACACACCTGTATGGAGGAACTGCAGCGGGAGCTCAGCAGAAGCGGTGAGAAACGTTTCATTCTGCACTGCTCCTATCATTAATACAGGGCTAAATGATTAAAGAGTTCACCCAGAAATTAAATGCTGTATTTATTTACTCACTCTCAGGTGGTGTGAGGGACTCCTCGTGTGTGTTGTCAGCGGCTCAGAGGGCCTGTAGGAAGTTGCTGGAGCGATTGCTGTCAGACGTGGACTCTCAGTGCAGTGGGAATTATAGGAAGGATTCATTAGCACGACGACTGGCTGACGGACTTCACACACTCGTCAAACACAGCTACTGTAACAACAAGGTACACACACTCACAGATATGATAGAAATCAGCCCACACTGGCAGGTTTTCTGACTCCTCTATCTTGTGTGTGTGTGTAGGTGATGATGGCGTCTCTTCAGAAGCACGTCCTGGAGTTCACGCAGCGTCTGCATTCAGCTGAGGTCGAGCGCAGGAACCTGAGACTGGAGATCTCACGCAGCAAACGCACAAACAGCTGCAGAGACACACACACCGTGAGTCACAGCAACACACACAATACTGAGCAGCACAGCTCAGCAAGATCATGTGACACTGAAGACTGCAGTCATGATGCGGAACATCACAGAAACACACTTTAACACCGATTCACGCAGAACACAAAGAGTTGGAATTAGAATAATATTTCACAATTTTTACTGTATTTTTGCTCAAATAAATGCTGTCTTGAGCAAAAGAAGCTCTTTAAGAATCATAATGTTTCCAGACCTTTGACTGGTTGTGTGTGTGTGTGTCAGGAGTGTGTTCCCCTCCAGCGGTTCGAGTGTGTGTGTGAGGAGCTCAGCAGCGCTCTACAGAGGGAGCAGCGTGCTCAGGCTCTGCTGCACGATCAGGCCTCTCAGCTGCAGCAACTGGGCCTCAGCATGGAGCTGCACATAGGAGAAGAGCTGGAGAAGGACCGCACGCTGGCGCAGGCTGTACAGGTACACACATTAGATGTTCTATTCAATTCTATTTATTTTACTTTTCGATAACTGTAATAATCCTGATACAAGTGTGAAGTGTGGCCTTCATTTAACCTGTCCAAGTGCACACACAACCACACACACACACCGTGATCACACACCCGGAGCAGTGGGCAGTCATTGCAGCAGTTATTCACTAACTCCACCCACAATCCCTGCCAGACTTGGGAATCGAACCCACAACCTTTGGGTTACAAGTCCAACCCCCTTCCTTTAGGCCACGACTACATAACACATAACAATAAGTGTGCGGCTGTTTTAGAGCTGTAGTTGTCGAGGTCATTGACCTGATGTTACTGGTTCCTGCTTCAAGATGAACCGGTTTAAGGGTCTGGAGCACAGTTATTAGTTTATTCTCATCACAGCAGACACGAGAATAAGGAATGACCCAGACTCTCATTTTCTCGTCAGAGTTTGTCAGACACCGAACTGGAGCTGAGGAGGAAGGAGCAGTTACTGCGCTCGCTCCAGAAACGACTCGGCCAATCACAGCAAGAGAACAAGCAGCTGCTGCACCACATCACCAGAGCGCAGAACACACTGACCACCGCAGAGATGTAACACACACACACACATTTGTTTTAATTTTACATTTTTGTAATTTAATAATTACAATATTCTGCTTTTACTAAAAAAAATTTTTTCATGTTTTTATTATTATTTGTATAGTTTTAATATAGTTTCTCATTGGTTTCTTCTGTCTGTAGATGAAATGTGATCTATACTTCTCTCAGGATGTTGCACTGATTTGTTCACAGGAATAAAGAGTCTCTGATGAGCTACATCAGATCTGTGGAGGAGCGTTTGCAGGAGGCAGGGACATACTTCAACAACATTAAAGATATATATTTGTTCTTCTCTTCTGTGTATCTTCATGTCTTCTGTGGTTTTCAGATGAAAGATCATATCGTTCTGTCCAGAAGAGCCTCTTCTCAGGATTATTTCACCCTACAGCTCTCCAGATTGTCTCTCTTACCGTCAGACTTCCAAAGCATCATGGGAAACCCAGAGACAGAAGCATGTCAGGTACAAACATTCAGTCTTTGCTAAGTTTGCATGTTAGGTGTGCATTAAGCATGCGTACTTCATGACATTGAGCAGTCTGTGTGTGTGTGTGTGTGTGTTGCAGCGTTTGGTGATGCATTTCCTGGAGCTGCATCAGCTGGTGTGCTCTAAAATATCCGCTCAGGAGAGAGAGATCTCGCCTCGCCTCACGGCGCTGAAGAGTGAGCTACAGGAGAGATACAGCTGTGCGCCGGTGAGAGGCGTTAATGCACTGTATTGATTATTATAAATGAAATTCATATTTAGTTCACGACTCTTCTGTGTGAGCTATATCTGCTGTACTCGTTTAATATTGAGTACTTCTACTTGTACATGTTTGTGTGTGAGTAATGTAGTCTCTGTGAACTCTCTCTCTCTCTCTGTTTGTTCTGGTAGTTGCTGGCGTCCTCCGCCCCGTCAGCAGAGGTGGATTATGGGACGTGTTTTCTGACAGACTCCTCCAGAAACAAGCTCTCAGCTCTCCAGAGGAAAGTCAAAGAGAAAACACTGAAGTGAAGCTGGAACAGTGTGAGACAGACACTAACACGCTCACATTCATCCTGTTTCCTGTGGATGATAGTCTTATTAAATCTGCTGGGGTTTATTGATGCTAGTGCTGCTGTGTTTCTCACACTCAGCGAGGGAAGATGTGTCACATCTATGTGCTACTGACCAGAGGTCTGGAATTATGAAGTCTCTCCTGCGCACCACGCTTGTGTTTATATGAGCAGAAATGCATTAAAAAGATGAAATGTAATTTAAAGCAGCTGTTTCTGTGTTAAAGTGTGTTTCTGTGATGTTCAGCAGCATTACTCCAGTCTTCAGATGATCTTCAGAAATCATAATAATACACTGATTTACTGCTCAACACACTTCTCTGAGTATGATCAGTGCTGAACACAGCTGTGCTGCTCAGTATTAGTGTGGAAACTGAATTCAGGATTCAGATTCACAGAAAGCTCAAAAGAACTGCCTTTAAATCTTTTGGAAGAGAAATGTTACAAACGTCTGTACTGTCACTCAAACTAGATTTGACAAGCATTAAAGAACTACATTACAGCTACTGAAAGTAGAGATTGTTTTTAATGCTAGATTCTTTTTAAATGATAGAGTTAAAAATGTTTAATTATTTATTATTATAAAAGTCAGGGTATAATGATGGGTAAAGCTAACGTGAAGTTTAAGAATCACCTGAATATTGTAATGTTTATTTGCATCATTTTTTTTCTTGTACATTAAGCAAAAATTTAGAAAGTTATATTTTTCTCAAAGAAGCTGAAAGCACATGTTCTTTCTTTGGTCTGGTGCTTTTTAAAGCTTAATGAATGCCTGATCAGTGACTCTGAGTGTGTGTGTGTGTTTAATCCTACACTTGTCTGTTGAAATCCTCTTTCCTCTCTGAAAAGCGACGGGAGAAACAGACGACTGTAAGTCTCAGTTCATGTAGATGATCTGACTGTCAGAGACTGCTTACACTGGCCACTGATGTTGTGTGTGTGTGTGTGTGTGTGTGTGGTTCACACATAGTTTTTACCCATATTATAAGCAACAATAAACATTAATTTAACAACATAAAACAATGACCCCAATGTACATGACTAAAAATAAAAAAAATCAAGAAACCTAATTATCATTTCATATTATTTAATTTAAATAGGATTCTTAGAATGTGTCCTCCACAGTAAAACTTTTTGGACAAAGTTGACACTATTAGTTTTAAAAACTGACAGTATTTTACTGTAAAATTACATAAGATCCCATTAGATCTCTTACAGTTTTTCACATTTACTTTTAACCAACTAACAGTATTTTACCATATTTTGAATCTTTTATTATTACAAATTTTACCTTCTTCCAGTGTGATTTCTGTGGCAGTGACGAAACAAATTCACTAAAATAAAGATTGTTCTCGCACACGTTTCCCAAACGCTAACACATCGTTGGTCACCACACAGATAGCTCCGCCCCTGAACTCACCTCATTGGTTAAGTCAGACAGTCGTGATCAGTGTAGCGGGTGTGTTTATGTGTGCTGTGAATGATGGTCAGAATCAAACCAGCTAGTAATACTGATAATAACTCATTAGATTTCTGTAGCGCTGGGAGCGGTTAAAGCTGCTGATTCTGACTCAAACTCAGGAGCAGTAACACTGAAGCATCACTTCATCTCCTGTGAGAGTCGCGTCAGCATCATCAGATCCTCAGGGGCTGTATCTCACAGCAAGCTTCTAGTCTTTTATACTCGAACGTGTCATTCCATTATAACTTCATACATATAAGACTTCTCACAAGTTTGGTGTCAGTAAGAGTTGTATTCATCGAGGACACATCAAATGAATCCCAGTGCCAGGAAAGACATATCTACAGTTTTATAATATAAGATCAGTGTTGGGTGGCCTAAGTAATTCATTACTGGTTACTAATTACATCAGTGTACTGGATAAATTACTCTCTCCGAAAAGTATTACTTATTACTTTCTATAGCCTATCTGAAGTCAAAGTTATTGAATGATACAAGGATAGAGAGTTCTTTTAATTCTTTTGAATTAGCATTAAGGATTTAGAATAAAGTCCTGCTCAATATGTGCTTTTTAAGTCAAACTAAACAGCCAATATCCCAGTAATAAACAGCTAGTTAATAGTGAGAGCTGGGCACTAAAGTGTTACCAATATTCTTATTAACTAGGCTGCATGCATTTCAAGATTGGTTTTAAATATTGATGTTAAATGGACTTTTGTTTTGTTGATGAATGTTCTACAGTCTATTAACAGAATTAATAATGGAAGTAACATTACAGATAAAATTAACTTTACTTTTTCAAGGGAAATGTAATTAAATTACAGTAACTAATTACTTAGAAGTACTTCTAACACTGTATCAGATATCTTTATAATACATAATAAAATAAGGCTTGCATTCATAAATTAAGTTTTTTTAAATAAATGCTATTATTTTGAACTTTCTATCCTGAATCTATCACATTTTCCATAAAAAATAACACGACTGTGTTCAGCACTGATAACACTCAGAAGTGTGTGTGGAGCAGTAAATCAGTGTATTATTATGATTTCTGAAGATCATGTGACTCTGAGACATCACAGAAACACACTTTAACACAGATTCACACAGATGAGTTAAAATCATAGTACTTTTTCATATTTTTACTGTATTTTTAATCAAATAATCTCAGCCCTGGTAACATCAAAAACATAAGAAATCTTACGACCCCAAACTTTTGCGTGTGTGTGTTTGAAGTCATTTATATATTTCTCTCTCTTCTGGTCACTGGTGTGTTTAAGAGGATCATGTGTCCGAGCAGACGAACAGAAGCAGCTTTAATCTCACGTCTGATTCAGAGGCTGTCAGCCGTTTCTGCTGGAACCACACATTTCTCTGCTTAAAGTCCCTTCGTCCCGTCGCGATGAATACATGAGTGTTTACAGGCGTCACATGCAGTTATTACGGTCTGATTAAGTCCAGTATGAATGTCAGTTCACAGCTCGCTGCTTTTATTGCTCGACGTTGAAAAGTTAAAAATGTAACTGGTCCAGAAAGAGCAAGAGATGTTCAAGGTTTAATCGTTTTAATGAAACTTGGATTTCTCAGTCGTAATGTTGGTCACCCAGCAGAAGTGTTTGTCAGCATGTTTGCTGGAGCACAAAACAGCTGGAAATCTCACTGGATGGAGATACACCGGGGGGGGGAAAGGGTTCAGTCAGCCAACAATTGTGCAAGTTCTCCCGCTGAAAAAGATGAGAGAGGCCTGTAGTTTTCATCAAAGGTGTACCTCAACTATGAGACAAAATGAGCAAAAAAAATCCAGAAAATTGTAGGAATTTTTTATTAATTAATTGGTAAAATCCTCTGAAAAATAAGTATTTGGTCAAGATTTCTGGCTCTCACAGACCTGTATCTTCTTCTTTATTTAGCTCCTCTGTCCTCCACTCGTTACCTGTATTAATGGCATCTGTTTGAACTCGTTATCAGTATAAAAGACACCTGTCCACAACCTCAAACACTCCAAACTCCACTATAGCCAAGACCAAAGAGCGGTCAAAGGACACCAGAAACAAACTTGTAGACCCATTATTAGAAAATCGAAGACATACAAGACCACTGATAATCTCTCTCCATCTGGGGCTTCACACAAGATCTCACCCCGTGGGTAAGACTACCATCAGAAACACACTGCGCCGCCAGGGACTCAAATCCTGCAGTGCCAGACGTGTCCCCCTGCTTCATCAGAACATGTCCAGACTCGTCTGAAGATTGCTAGAGAGCATCTGGATGATCTCGAAGAGGACTGGGAGAATGTGGTCAGATTGAAACTTGTGGTGTTTGGAGGAGAAAGATTGCTGAGTTGCATTCACTGAACAACCTGCTGTGAAGCATGGACGACTGATGTGTAAACCAAAGATTGATTGGGGCCATGAATCGTGAGATTTTGAGTGAAAACCTCCTTCCAACAGTAGATGTAATGAGGCTGGGTCTTTCAGCATGACCATGATCCCAAACGCACCGCCCGGGACACGAAGGAGTGACTTCATAAGAAGTGTTTCAAGGTCCTGGAGTCACCGAGCCAGTCTCCAGATCTCAACCCCATAGAAGATCTCTGGAGGGAGTTATCCCCAAAACATCACTGCTCTAGAGGAGATCTGCTGGAGGAATGAGCCTAAACACCAGCAATACCTTCTGAAGACTTACAGAAAACCAAAGTATTAAGATGAAATTTTGTTATTGACCAAATACTTATTTTCCACCATCATTTGCAAATACATTTTCTAAAAATCCTACGATGTGATTTCCTCGTTTTGTCTCATAGTTGAGGAACAGCTCGGATGAAGATTACAGGCCTCTCTCATCTTTTTCAGCGGGAGAACTTGCACAACTGTGACTGACGAAACACTTTTTTGTCCCGCTGTATAATAAAAATATTGTTTTGTTTTAATATGTTTTAAATATTATATTTATTTGTTTAATATATTCATAAACTTAAAAATGTTTTGGGGAAAAAGAGCCTGTTCTTTTTTGAAAAAGACAATAAAATGTATTTGGAAACAGTTCCTGAAAGTAAACACATGGAAGCAATACAAACTATCAGTTTCTTCAGAAATGGTTTCTACATATTAGTCCCTTTGCAGGAACGGTTTTTCATAACTTTAATGTGCGAGACTTTCTTGTTTGTTTCTAGTCATTTTATAGGCTTGCATAATGCCTCAAGCTGGTGTTTATTATCATTATTATCATTGATCATCATCATACTGTAATAACATACTGGTTTGTAGCACCAATAGTTTACTGGCTCTTCTGGTTCCCTCTCGATGAATGCTATGGAGAGTCAGCAAACGGATGGATGTTCAGAAACTAAACTCGATTTTTATTTCTCCGCAATCACATCGGGGAACTTCTGAAAGGGATTCAAGTTTTAATTATGACAAAGATCATCAGTCAGACTCGTCTCGGTGTGTTTGTCCCCCTTTATATCGCCGATGTGCCAAGTTGGATCGCGCACAAAGAGCCGTCTCGATGTGGGACAGCAGAAAGTGGCATCAGAGGGAAGAGGATTGAAGTAGGTTCCTCTCCTCCTCCTCCTCTCTTCTCTTCCCTCATGGCCGTGTGTTTTTTGGCTGGGTCACCTGAGTCCTCCGCTTGGCCGCGGCTCGCAGGTAGCGAAGTCTGACGCTAACGAGAACGCGCTTTGATGCCGTCCCCAGTTACTTAAAAACAACAACCTTCATTAATTCACAACGACCGTCCCATCAGGTTCTCATTAAACTCACCGCCGGCGTTATTAACTATTAATCCCAGTGTTTGTAGGTGTTCGGGGCCCTTCCGCTGCCAGAGGCATGGTTTGCGCGCGGGTTTGTCCCTCGCGAGGCTCGGACTGACTAGCATTTCCTCGTGCACAGATGGGCAATGATATGGAATTAGGGAAAGTGTAACATGGAAGAATCTAAATGTTTGCTGAAATTCATTAAAAAAGTCATATAACCCAATGATTCACGAACATTTGTCAAGTTATTTATTTATTTAGAGGTGCGCTGTCAAATGATTAATCACATCCAAAACTAGTTTTTGTTTATGTACGTTTATGCACGTGTATATTTATTATGTAGCATATACACACACACATTATATATATAGGAAATGTATTTATATTCATATAACCTATATTGTACATAAAAGTATTTATTATATAAAGCTAACATCTTTTTTAGAAATATACATGCATTATATACATAATATCATGTATTTTGCATGTGATTAATCACGATTAATTGTTTGAGAGCACTAGTTTTTAATAATCTGAATAAATAATAGCATTTTCAGAGTTTTCTGGTGTTGGGTAATGGTTGAATGATATACAGGTCCAATTTAAACGAATGTAGAAATATTTTTTTAAATTTAGGATTTTATATTTAGTTCAAATTTCTGCATTTAATTTAATTATTTCAGCTTTTAAAATTAAATTTAATGACAAAATCCTGCTGACTAGTGTTATTTTACATAGAATTTACTTTCATTGTAAATCATTTTAGTTTGTTTTTCTCATACTGTTGTGTGCTTTGGTCATTTTTTGTTCATTTTTTATTTGTTTTAGTTCTTCAATTTAAACTTTTGTTAGTTTAAAACATTTAAAACTCATCTGAAGTTTCTTTATGCGTGTGGAGTTTATTTGATTTATTCGTTTATTTGCAAAAACAACATGGCTACTGACTTTCATCATTACATTATTGTCGCACCACACTGTACATGCTTAGTGTTTTCATTTCTATAAACATTTTACTGCAGCATTTTTAAACAGAGCTCTACCTGAAACTTGAAGACTTACGGAGCAATGTCCTCCAGGAAAGTGTCTAAGAGCGCTTCATCTGTAGGAAAAGTCTCTCTAATGTTCACGCATGTTAAAATGCTGATCAGCACATTTGAGAAGGGCTCTGTGCCTTCAGATGTTTTTCTGTGCAGTTTTAGCCCAGAGCTCCACCAGTTGTTTTGTGTTTCTCAAGACAAAGGAGCGCTCTCGTCCAATCAGATGCAGCCGCTCTGCTGTTCTCGTTAGGAGTGGGCGGAGTCTGGCGGTCTGTGGAGGCACTCATAGTGATTATGACTCTTTATATTGACTCGGGCCCCAAAGATCCCATCAGAGCTCCAGCAGACAGGGACTACACCGGACACATGGGGACGTGGACACACACTCTCCTGCAGGAGGTAGCACACATCTACACACACTCCATAATACTTCAGAGTTTTAAAAACATGATGTCTGAAATGTTAATGTTTATTAAGTTTTATTTCAGCAGAAAACATAATTCACTCGATAAGTGCGATTTAAACTTGCTACAATTACTAGAATAGTTTAGCATGCACTTCTTTTTATTGGAGAGTAAGAAGAGTGTTGATTGAATTGTTTGACAGACGGACAGCGACGAGTGTCTTCTGAAGCGAGATGAACAGACCACGGCTCTGAAGATGAACAAGGTATGGATTCACCATTCATTCGTTCCTTCACTAACATTCACTCTTTCTTTCATTTCATAAATAAGGTGCCAGATTTATCTGAAATATACATTTTGACATCTTATTCAGACTCTTTGTGTGTATTTTGCTGGTAAACAATTATGTCTGTCTTGCTGATCCAACTCCTGGAAGCTTTAACTTTAACCTTTAACCCTCACAACAGTCTTTAATCCTAACCATAAATGCACATATTTCACTGTGAACGTACTCCACTATTAATATTTACGTTAAAATGAAAAATTAAATCATTAAAACAATTCCGTATCAAATTAGTCAAGAAAATGTGCAATTGTATTAAACTTATTTATATTATTTATTGCTATTTTTTATATTTTATAATTGTATTATCATTTCTTTTATATAATTTATTCTTTTATATAAGTTTTAATTATAAATATGTTAATGTTTTCTGAAGAACTGATTCAGATTGTGATTAAACATGTTTTGCACAGTTCAAGCATGAAACTGACTGTAACTCTTTTGTCTGGTTTATTTTAATTTAAATGTAATTTTAATTAAAAATAAGTTTAGGTGAAGCTTTTTTTTTTAGTTAGGTAATTTTAAGTAAATTAAGTAAATATTTTAGGTGTCCGTATTATACGTCTAAGTACTGAGTCATTTTAATTAAGCATATATGCGTACTATATGATTAGGGTTTTGTTTACAGATACTTGTGTGTAATTATGCATAATTGATTATGCATTATAATAGTAAGTACAGTGGTAAAATAAAGTGGTAGCAATGTTTATTTATGGTTTATTCCTAGATTTGTATAACTTTTAGTACAAATGTGGAATCTTTGGGAGTATTTATACTATTTCTCTCTGTGTTGCTGTCCTGCAGGTGGTCGGCTGCACACATGCTGAGTGTCTGTGTGAGTGTTTCCTGCCAGGACAGACTCAGATCAGGTCGTGTGGTCGCTGCGCTCATGGATGGGTCGTTCACGGTATGATTCACAAGTGTGTGTGTGTGAGAGACAGACAATGAGAGTGTGTGTGTGTTTGTGCTGAAGCCTGGATTCCTGTCATCAGTGACCCTATCATGTTTGTGTGTGTGTGTGTGTGTGCAGCGGTGGGTAAGGTGTGTGCTCCGGCTCTGCTGTGTTCGGGGCAGGTGGAGATTGTCCAGAGTAGAGTGGTGTTTGACATCAGCAGTCTGATTCTATACGGGACACAGGCGCTGCCCGTCCACATGAAGATCCTCCTGGATCGGCTGTTCAGCGTCCTCACACACACACAGGTGCTCAACATCATACACACACTCGGCTGGACGCTGCGCGACTACGTCCGAGGATACATGCTTCAGGTAAACACACATTCACCATATAGACAAAAGTATTGGCACCCCTTCTAGTGAGCAGGTTTGACTACTTAAGTAATTTCCAAAAGTACAAATCGTAATGATTAAATATATCATGGTTTTTTATTATATTCTGGGGAACCCTGTGCTTCTAATTTTATAGCAGCAGTTTGGAGCCAGTTCTGTTCTAACATGACAGCGTCTCTGTAGGCAAGGTTTCAAAAGAAATGATTGACTGAGTCAGTGAGGAAAAACCTGACTGGTCTGCAGAAACCTTAAGAGCCAAAACTCATCACCAGACACTATTGACTTATGTGTTCAGCAAAACTGTTGCAGCACAAAAGAAAGTATCATTGAATTATCTTTGTTACCATAGTTTTGGAAGTGCCTTTTATGTTCTAAATAAAGGGGTGTCCCAATACGTACACTCAAACACTTTCAGAATGATTTGTTTCTCATCTGATCCACAATAAAACCATTGACAGCCAATTATAAAGAACACAAGCATTTATAGTGGCATATGATTAAACTTGTAGGGGTCGCAACATAGTTTTTTTTTTTATTAATATGTGAGTATGTCCCTTGAGGTTTGTTTATAATGTTAATAAAATTTTTTGCACACAAAAAAACTCCCAAAAACAAATATGTGGAAAAATTATTTTCACCCTCATTCTGACCCACTGTCTAAAACGGCCTGTTTTTAATGGGCGGGTCCTTTAAGGCTTGTCATTGTTATGATTGGCTAACATCTCTTTTGGTTTTCTAGAGCCAAATCATTCTTTGTTACTCTCCATGACACAGTTCCTCGATTACAAAACCAACATCCCCTGACACAATCCAGGATGACGTTAAAATTAAACTATTCACTTGTTCCATACACTGGGATCATTCTACAAAGATGCAAAGCTGCTTAAACCAAATCAAAGCGATTATTCTTCAACTCTTTTGTCCTGACAACAGACTCATATCTATAACTGTATACAGTGCAGATGAGAGCTCAGTGATTTCTATTTGCTTTCGACACGATGCGACATTCGTTTTCAGTACAATCAAGTCACCAGGTGAACACCAGTGGGCGGGGCCTATGGTGAGATGATTACTAATTGCTGATGTCTTGCTCTGGAGGCGTTTATGCAAATGTTTGTGCCTGAGTGATGTCACATTGCCCCATTTTAGCCCAAAACAAGACGTTTTTGATGCTTGATTAAATACTGTCTAAAATGATCTATAAAACTTGCAGGATGTTTTATTGGTACAGAGGTTTCTTATATTACAAAAGATCAAGTAAAATTGTTTTCTTTGGTCATGACCCCTTTATAATGAACGTATTATTACACCTGTAGCCTCTATATAGCGTTATTGTACTTCAAGTGTCTTAAATTCAAGTTCCAGCTTACGAACCTTTCCTGCTCCCATCTCCCACTTCGCTTTCTTTCTACATAGTGGCATATTTTAATAAGCAACACAGGAAATAAATCTTTAAAAGGTGTTATTGCTTCTAAGTTATTGTTACAGTTAGCACTGTTGGTCGGGCCTTAACGGGCCTTAAATCTCATCCTGCAGGACTCTATGGGGAAGGTTCTGGATCGCTGGGTCACCATGAGCCCAGAGGACGAGGTTGTGACCTTGCGTCAGTTTCTGCGTTTTGGGGAAACCAAATCCATCGTGGAGCTCATGGCAGATGAGCAGCGGCAGCTCCTCCCAGAAAACCATTGCGGCAGTGCGCTAAAGCTAAGAGATAAACTGCCCCCCAGAATGCACCACTTTGAGAATCTGCCAGGAGGAAGTCTAGCGTTTCTGCAGCCATTTCACTACGTCAGTCCCTCCGTGTTTCCTCCCTCACCGGCTGTGGAGCGTCATCCTGCGACGCAAAAACTACAGCGGCTTAGCAAACGAAACATCGCAGACGAAACCAGACCCAGAAACAAAAGAGACAGCACAGCTGAAAGAACATCGCAGATACGAAGTTTCGTAAAACGCCCACAAAACGAAGGACAATGTCAAGTCGACCCAATCGCAGACTCTTCTGAAACCTGCAAACGTCGCAACAGCTCAACCTTGAGTAAAGCTCGCGTTAGCTGCAGTGCCTGCGCCAAGACGTTTTACGATAAAGGAACGCTGAAGATCCACTTTAACGCTGTGCACTTGAAGATCAAACACCGCTGTACCGTCGACGGCTGCAACATGATGTTCAGTTCACTGCGCAGCCGCAACCGCCACAGCGCTAACCCCAACCCGCGACTGCACGCTGCGCTCGAACACTCGACACGCAGATTCATCGCTCATCCGCGCAGAACGGTCTTGCCTGAAACTACTGCACTGGTTTCCCCGGTGACCAACAACGCTGACCATCAGATTCCAAGAGGAGCTACAGGAAATCGTACAGCCAATCAGAATGGCCTTAGCGGTGCTAAAGACGTGACGCCGAAAAAGAAGTCGCGCAAGTCAAGTACGCCGTTGAAGCTAAACCGGGAAACTCGCGGTGAGGAACACGATCACTTATCACAAACACGACCGGTTGACTGTCTCCAAGGCAACCAGTCACCTGTAACCATCACACATACGCAATACAACTACAAACAATTTTGTAAAACAGTGTACAGTTACCATAGCAACAGCCACGTGGAAGAGACTCCCGTAGCACATGGTGAACGGAAAGGCAGGTGCCGAGCTCTACTAAAGGTCAAAGAGGAGCCGTTTGATTGTAGAGGTCCTCACCGTAGCAACCTGTGACTGGCAACATTATATCAGAACCGAATTTAGATTGTTAAGAATCTAGTGAAAGATTTACAGTTTTAACTCAGAAATCGCTGGTCTCAATTAGAATTAATGAGTAACATACTGAATGTGAAAATAGTAAAACAAATAATATTTGTAAAAATCATTTTTTTCCCTGTTTGTTTTACGGTGTATGTTCCTGATCCTATTGTGAGGATTCATCCATGCATGATGTTGTTGTTGAAAATAAAAAGCATTTGTTGACTGGAAACAAGGTGTAATAACTTGCTCCAGCTCAAATCTTCTCAGCTGACGTCCCCCTGGCATCACTGACTACTGGTTAATGCTGAAGACTAGACATACGGCCCTGGCAGTTTGTTCCTGAAGCATTCAGTAGTGTGAGGCTGTACAGTATGAGCCGTCATAACAGGTCAAGACACGAATAACAGGCAGGCTGTTAAATAATCACTTATTTACTGATAACATTATTACCTCAACCCTACAGTGAGTATTGAGCGCATAAATCATACTATTTGACATATACTGTAAGTCAAATGTGAAATAAGTGTGTTTGAGTGTATGAGTTTTTAGGATAATGCTTGCATGCAGGATGCACTTCAAAAGATCCCAGCCGCCGACTCAGACTGTTATCTGTTATGTGTAAGATTTTGCATATAATTACTAAACTTTGTAGGTTGGAGGGATTGCAGATTTTCAGGAGGTGTGATTCAGCTACACCGTGCTGAACACTCCATTTCTTCATTAAAATGTTGCTACACAGTTGTTGTACTTTATTGCTGGTCATTGAGTTCTAATAATAAGATCTGAATACTAATCTTGTAATATTTCCATTTCTGTTAGCTTGACATTACTGGGTCATTCTACAGAGACGTCCCTAGTCTTTACAGAAATGTTACTATTACAAAGCACATTAGGGTTACAATTGTTTGTATATTTTAAAATATAACAAACTTTATTTGAACAGTTACTCCTTTTGAGCCATCAATGTGGCAATATTACCTGTTATGTTAATTACCTATAAAAAAAAAATCCAAGCACCACAAAACTGCTTGGGAAGGTGCTTTTTAGTCAAAAACATGCTTTTTTACTATTTAAATACAACAATATATTCATAATTATGATAAAACAAAATTCTGAGTTAATATTATAAAATGTATAATGAAAACAGTGGTCCCGTGAAGTTGTGTCACTGGTGTTAATAGCTCCTCTAGGTGTTCTGATGAAGATCATCTCTGTGTGCTGATACACCGTCTGATCTGGATACGGACTGAGGAACAGAATAA
>JAUCMT010000108.1:303326-314791 GCA_032357475.1 Enteromius thamalakanensis
AGCCAGATCCTTTTATTTAGCAAAATTGAGATTAATAGTTACAATTTATTGTTGAGGGGCAAAGACAGGGCTCCATAAGCATATAGACATAAAAAAACAAAAAAACAAGAAAAGGGCATTTGGGGCATCCTAGAAGAAAGGGGCGGGTGCTCAAGCATACTAAAACATACTAAACAACATCATACTAAACAAAGCTGTCTACACTCTATTCTTATTGTGATGTGCTTTGTTTTAGTTTTTGTTAATTTTTTTCATCAGTTTAAAATAAAAGAAAAACCATACCTCTCAGCTGAATATTTCAGTACCTCACATGAATTACATCAAATATTTAAATGGACTGAAAATAATTGTAATTAAAACAAAGTGCATATGAAAGTTCAATTGCTGTTGTTTGTCTTCTTGTTTTCCTGAAGGAGATCCATGTCCCCGGCACCAGTGTCTGTGAAGAGCGATGCATCAATGGATCATCCAGCTAATCTCAGTTCAGGAGACTCTTCTGTTAAACGGAGGTGAGGAACTACTTATAGTCTAGTGCAGTGCTTCCCAAACCTGTTCTGGCAGGCCCCCTGCCCTGCGCATGTCTCCCTTATCAGACACACCCAATTCAGGTCTTGCAGTCTCTACTAACGAGTGGAATCAGGTGTGTAAGATGAATGTGACAGGACAGGTTTGGGAAGCACTGGTCTAGTAGTTAAGCATTAGCCGTCACTGTCAGACAATACAGGATGTGAGTGAACATCGCTTCAGTTTCACATCATCCTCAATCCTCAGCAGGGCTCTCAAGACTAAGCAAAAGTTTGGAAAGAGCCACATAGCCCCATGTAATTTTCTCAAGTTTTTGCTAGAACATCATAAACATCACAAATAATGGCATGAATACTTCAACTTTCATTTGATTTATTAATTGCATTCATCTAATGAAATTTGCTCAGATTATAATTCTGCCATCTCCTCTCGTGACTTCTCTTGTAGGAAAATTTCGAAGATGAGATCCATGTCTCCTGCTCCAGAAACCAGCTGTGTGTCTGTGAAGAGTAATGCGTCAATGGATCCTCCACTTAAATTCAGTCCAGAAGACTCTTCTAGTAAACAGAGGTGAGGAAGGACTCATGGATGAAGCACATTACTTATCAGCTTTATCCTATTGGATAATTGGTAAAGATTTTGTACTGGGTTTGACTGAGAAATGGACACAATCATGCATGTATTTACTGGAAGAGTCACTGAATAACTCTTTGCATGTTCAGCTACAGTAACGAACAAGAAGGAGCAAAGTCTTTGGATGGCAAGATGCTGTCAGAAGCTGTCTTCAGGGTGAGTTTTATTTAGTGTTTGGTCATAAACTACAGGAATTCTATAATCAGGAACACAGATAAGGGGTGCGTGTGAGCATCAAAAATAAAATCGGTTCCGAACGCTCTTTGGTGTACCAACATGTTTTAGATGGAATAACTAAAGCAACATATAAGATTTATGTTCAAACGTAAAGGGTTACTACAGACCAAAATTAAAAATTTGTCACTAATCACTTACCCCCATGTTGTTACAAACATGTAAGAGTCTTCGTAACACAATTTAAAGGTATTTTGGATGAAATCCGGGAGGCTTGTGACTGTCCCATCAACTACCTATTGCGACTGTCAAGATGCGTAAAAGATGTCGTCTGAATCTGCCATCAGTGGTTCAACTGTAGCACAATTCACCATGTCATGCCCACAAATGAACCTCCTTCCAGTCACAACCCCAGATAAATCCACAAACTATGTGCCAAGACCTGCAAACACCAACTTGAATACAATTTTTAGAGTATTTGATTTTAGAAGCTCTGTCTTTTGCAGAAAATTTAAATGTCTGAAAATTGCAGATACCTCCACATCAAATATTTCTCACCTATCTATCGAACTATCTTTATCTATGAGTCCTCCCAGTCTGGTTTCCCAAATCATGCTGCTCTTTATCTATTGGCTAGCTGGACTTGTCCACTAGACACTGTGAGCTGCTCCCATCAGAGGTTGCATGGATCATCCATTGGTGGTCATCTTTGATGTATTTTATTGAATGATGTACCAAATGTAGGTGGAAGATCTGGACTGTAGCAGGTCAGTTCAGCTCCGGACTCTTCCACTACAAGTCATGCTGTTGTAATCGCTGCAGTGTGTGGTTTACTATTGTCCTGCTGAAATACACAAGACCTTCCCTGAAATAGACGTCATCTGGAGGGGAGCATATGTTGCTTTAAAACCTTTCTAAAAACATTTCAGTGCCTTCCAAAACATAAAGCTGCTTATACCGTGTACACTTATGCACCCTCATACCATCAGAGATGATGCTTTTGAACTGAACGCTGATAACACACTGACAGGGCCATGCAGAGACGTTTAACGGGGCGGGTGCTCAAAGTTAAAATAAAGGTCAGATTGTAGGCTAAATACAAATTATTCATATACATGACGAACTTAATATGTAATGCTCCCGTACACCTCTCTCCATAACGGTAACTGTTACACTTTTATATAAAAAAGTGCTGCAAATGAACCAAACACCCCCCCCCCCAATCTAACTTGAACATAAACACACATATCATCACTAATACAAAAACGCAACTGTCTTGCTTAAATTACACAAGAATAAGTAAACTCTAAAGAAATGCCTACAATGCACCAGTTGCAGAAGTCTGTCCTCACAGACGAGCATTAGTTAATCGCAGTCATGTGACTGATGCGAGCCAGATCCGTTTTTTTTCAGCAAAATGTAAATTAATAGTTACATTTTATTGTTGTGGGGCAAAGAAAGGCTCCATACACACATACACAAAAAATCCCCCAAGAAACCCCAAGAAAAGGGCACTTGAGGCATCCAGGAGGAAAGGGGCGGTGCTCAAGCACCCACTACCCCCCCTCCCCCCTCTGCACGTGCCTGCACACTGATGATCTCCTCCTCTTTAACCCTGAGGACACCGCATCTGTCATTTACAACATGAACTGTGCGTTGTTCTGTTCACACTGAAGTAGGTGGAGCATCTGAATGTTCACTGTGTTCAAACACTGATTTCAGGAGCTTGAGGACACAAGCATCTCTTTGATAAAGAAAGAGCTTAGAAGATTCAAGAAACTGCTGAACCCAGATTACCCAGCATGCTCTGTGAGAGAGACAGAGGAGGATGAAACGCAGAGCCGAGTAAGCGGAGCAATTCTGAAGATCACGCTTTACGTCCTGCATAAGATGAACGAGCCAGACCTCGCTAACAAACTACAGACCAGTAAGAGCCAGATTTCAATCTCTCTAGCGTCCTTGCTGCTCATTCGAGGTGAATTGTTTTGATTTGTTAATTTTAGTTGGTTTAGTTTGATACTTGATTATGCTTGCAAATCGCTTGGCTGTTTAGCTATTTAATTTCCTAAATGGTTTGTTCACCCAAAAATGAACATTGTCTTTAATACTCACCCTCATGTCATTCCAAACCTGTAAGACCTGTAAGACACAAGTTAAAATATTTAGACGTAATGAGCATTGTTTACGTTGACAGATTTAAACTAAAATTGTATATTAAAGTTGTAGACAAACTTTGATGTTGGCTTGAGAAATCCTGGCTTAAAAGTTTAAAATAATTAAACAAGCTGTATGTTGGAAGAATTTAAGACTCAAATGGTTTTAAAAGCTTGAAGTTTGAATGTTGTGGATAGTTGCTGGTGTTACTATGTGTGGTTGCTAGGCTTTTCTGGATGTCTTGTTTCTGCTGTGTATTTCAGAGCTGATCTCAGTGAGTCAGAAGCGACTGAAATCCACACTGAAGCAGAAATTTCAGAAAATCAGTGAAGGAGTCTCAAATCGAGGGAATGCAACACTTCTGAATGAGATCTACACTGAGCTTTATATCACAGAGGGAGGGCCTGGAGACATCAGCAATGAGCATGATGTGAGACGGATTGAGACCTCATTGTCCAGAGTAAAACCAATCAAATGTAATGACATCTTTAGATCCATACCTGGACAAGACAATCCCATCAGAATGGTGCTGACCAAAGGAGTTGCTGGAATAGGAAAAACTGCTTCAGTGCACAAGTTTGTTCTGGACTGGGCTGAAGGAAAAGCTAATCAGGATGTTCACTTCATCTTTCCACTTCCTTTCAGAGACCTGAATTTGATGAAAGAGAAACAGATGAGTCTGATGGAGCTTCTGTGCTGTTTTTTCACAGAACTAAAACCAATAGAATACGAAGACTATAAAATCATATTCATCTTTGATGGTCTGGACGAGTGGCGTCTTCCTCTGGATTTCCAGAACAATGAGATATTGTTGGATGTGACCAAATCAGCCTCAGTAGACGTGCTGTTGACTAACCTCATAAAGGGAAACCTCCTTCCTTCTGCTCTTATCTGGATTACCACGCGACCGGCGGCAGCCAATCAGATCCCTGCAGAGTTTGTCGACCGGGTCACAGAAGTTCAAGGGTTCAGATACCTTCAGAGGGCTGAGTATTTTCTGAGAAAAATAAAAGATCGCAATCTGGCCAACAGGATTGTCACACACATCCAATCATCAAGAAGCCTCCACATCATGTGCCGCATCCCCGTCTTCTGCTGGATCTCTGCCACTGTTCTTGAGAAGATATTGAGAGAAGCAAATAGTGCAGAGATTCCTAAGACTCTCACTCAAATGTTTATACACCTCTTGATTGTTCAGACCAAACTGAAGGCTCAAAAGTACGATGGGAAATGTGAAGTAGATCTTGAGCAGGCCAGAAAGAGCATCCTGTCACTTGGGAAACTGGCTTTTCAACAACTGGAAAAAGGCAACCTGGTATTCTATGAGGAGGACTTGAGACAGTGTGACATTGATGTCCGAGAAGCATCTGTGTGCTCTGGAGTTTGTACCCAGATATTTAGAGAAGAGTTTGGACTAAAGCTGGAAAAGGTGTATAGTTTTGTGCATTTGAGTGTTCAAGAGTTTTTTGCTGCATTGTTTAAGTTCCTTTCCTTTGCTCGGAAGAAGAAGGAAAATAAGTCAATGACAGATTTTCTGAAGCATGAAGTGGACAGGTCTTTGCAGAGTGAGAATGGACACTTGGATCTCTTCCTTCGTTTTCTGCTAGGGCTTTCGCTTACGTCCAATCAGACTCTACTTCAGGGATTATTCCCAGTGACAAGGAGCTCCCATAATCCATTTGAAGTTATTGAGTATGTTAAGAGTAAGATTCGAGAAAATCCTTCTCCAGAGAAGTCCATCAATCTGTTTCACTGCCTGAACGAGCTGCATGACCAGTCTCTGGTGCAAGAGGTCCAAACATACTTGAATAGTAGAGGCACCCATCGCCTCTCTGGAGTCAAACTCTCTCCAGCCCAGTGGTCAGCTCTAGTGTTTGTGCTGCTGAACTCGGCAGAGGACCTGGATGAGTTTGAACTAAGGCAATATGATCTGTCAGAGGAGTGTCTTCTGAGGCTGCTGCCAGTGGTCAAAGCTTCCAGAAAAGCAGAGTGAGTAGATTATATTTTTAAACTGCTTTTAACTTTTTTTAAGCAAGAGACCTACCATCCTGCAGATTTTAGCTCCAACTGGATTCCAGTTTTGGAGCCTAAAAAAATATGATAAAAGGTTAGAAAATAAATGTTTTAAGGAACCAGAATATAAAAGAATGTTGAGATATCTTTAATACTTCTTGAGGTACAGGCAAAAGAGTATGCATGAAACTAGATACATTTCTACATTATTTGTTATTTAGATGTTCTAATTTCAGAAACTGAATGCACTGGTCTTTGATCAGTGTGAAATGTGTGCAGCTAAACAATTTATTCGTGGAGACATATTGAGAGCCCAGTATCTCTGGAATTTAACCATTATATGAACTGGTTAAGTTAGCCTCCATGAAAGCATGTCAGCATTCATACTGATTGTTGTTTCTTTGGCAGTCTGAGGGGCTGCAATCTCACAGATCAAATCTGTTCAGCCCTGGCCTTCGCTCTCAGCTCGATCTCCTCCAGTTTAAGAGAGCTGGACCTTAGCGACAACAATCTCCAGATGTCAGGAGTGCAACTTCTCTCTGAAGGACTGAAGAGTCCTCATTGTAAACTGGAGATACTGAAGCAAGTATTCATGTATATATATATATATATATTAGGAATGTCATAATTAATAATTAATTGAGTACATCATGACTTCATCTTCCAAACCGCGTTTTTGTCTTATTCCAAATCACTATGGTACACTTATTAAAAGTGGTTATTTTTGGATTATTGTAGCCTGGTCAGGTCGTCACCACTGCAGAAACACATACCTGTGTGAATCGTCATAGATATAAACTTAGAGAAGAAGCTCTGGTTTGAATGTTCTTCCACGGGATGCATTCAGTTCCGTTTATTAATATATCTGTATATCAATATTATGTTGCTTCTTAAGTTATTCATGCAAGTATAACCGAAGTCTTCATGCTTTGTGACACTATGATTTCACTAATAATAAACATATATTGCATAAAGCATCCATGTCTATCCATGTCAACTAGAGTATTAAAAAAGTATTATTTTATGATACATTTAGAACAGATAAAAGTGTGAAACTGAATTGTGATTAATCGTGAGTTAACTCTTGACAGTCATACGATTAATTGTGATTAAATATTATGTATATATATAAAATCTATTAACAATTCCAATTCCACCTTTTTCATTGCATTGTTTTCATTTCTGAATTTCGTTATGTTCTGACATTATGTATGTCCTCAGTATGAACAGTTTTTAATTTAGTGAATGTTTTTCTGCAGGTTGTGTAATTGCAGTATTAGAGAGGAGAGTTGTGTCACTCTGGTTTCTGCTCTTATATCAAACCCATCACATCTGAGAGAACTCAGTCTGAACTCCAATAAACCAGGATATTCAGCAGTGAAGCTGTTATCTGATTTATTGGAAGATCCACAATGTAAACTAGAAAAACTACAGTAAGTGATATCAAATATATCTTTTTGCTTCATATTTTCTTACACACTTGCAGCCAATTATTCAATTGCATGTGTTGGGCTATATATATTTCAATGGGTTTGTCAAATGGTGTCCAACATGAAGTGCGTCTCTATTTACCTATTAATTTGAGCATTGATCTTTACGTGGCTTCGTCTCCTCAGGCTGGAGAGCTGCCGTATTCGCGAGAAGGGTTGTAATGCTTTGGCATTAGCGCTGATATCAAACCCGTCTCATCTGAGAGAACTCAATCTGAACCACAATAAACCAGGAGACTTAGGAGTGAAGCTTCTCTCTGACCTACTGAAGGATCCACACTGCAAACTAGAGAAACTACAGTGAGTAACATTTTGTCATTGGTGCTAACAAACCTAATTCATTTTTTGAAACAAATGTATCAATTATGTTGCCTAGAATGTTGCAATGCAATAATAGTAATGTTATAGTGAAAATCATTTATTTTGATTTTGGGGTGGATTACTTCAGATTAGCTTTTTGAGATCCACAAAATGAATTCTGTACTTAAATTTAAGCTCCTCAGCAAAGTTGAAAGTTTGGCATCAAAGAGCCTAAAGTGTGAGGTGTTTTCTTTCTGCAGGCTTGATGACAGCGGTATTGGAGAAGAAGGTTTTGCTGTTCTGGTTTCATCTCTTATATCAAACCCATTACATCTAAGAGAACTCTATTTAAGCTATAACAAACCTGGTGACTCAGGAGTGAAGCTTTTGTCTGACCTTCTGAAAGACTCAGGCTGTAAACTTGAGAGACTGCAGTAAGTGATAAGTCTTCTTTAACATCAACAATTACATTAAACGATGCAACATGCACTTTTACAAGTACTTTGAACTGAAATGTGTGTTGGCAATGTGTGTACACAACCATCCTATATTGACAAAGATCCACCTAATGTTATTTTTAAAATTGTTAAATCATTTCTCTTTTCTTATATTATGCCATATATAAGCCGTTCTCAGATATCTATCTATGTGACGTCACACAGACTCAGGTCCTCCCATATATTTTGATCGACAGTAGTGTTTCAGCACAGACTATACTGGTATAGTACCTTAGAACAGAGGTCACCAAGTTCGGTCCTGGAGGGCCAGTGTCCCTGCAGAGTTTTGCTCAAACCCTAATTAAGCAGCTAATTAAGGTCTTACTAGGCAGGTCTTACTCCTCCCTCCAGGATTAAGTTTGAGGACCCCTGCCTTAGACCCACCCTGAGTGATCTGTCATCAGTCCTCCATTGTTTCACCGCCAGAGCATATTAAATTTAAATATTCTGGCTCATAAAAAATGAAAGCAATTATTTATAAATGTCAGATTTGTGTCACAAACTGAATTTTGGTCCTACCGCCCACCCTTACCTTCAACAGCCCACTTTTATGCGTGTTTAATTGGTTCGTCAAATCTGTAGTAATTTAATTTTGTTATACCTCTAGAATTTGAGCATTGATCTGTAAGTGTCTTCCTCTCATCAGGCTGGAGAGCTGCAGTATTGGAGAGAAAAGCTGTGATGCTCTGGCTTTAGCGCTGATATCAAACCCATCTCATCTGAGAGAACTCAATCTGAACCACAATGAAGCAGGAGACGCAGGAGTGAAGCATCTCTCTATTCTTCTGAAGGACCCACACTGTAAACTGGAGAAACTGGAGTAAGCACTGATAGTTAATCTTATTACTTATATATATTTACTGATGCTTTTTCCGAAGTGACTTAGAACATAGCAGCATAAGCAATTCATCAAAGAGCCAATAATATTCACAGTATGCAATGTGAGGTTTATTAGAAAGCTAGATTTAAAAATGAGAGATTAAAAGTAACCAAAAATTTGTGTTGACTGACATTTACTGCTTATTTTCTTCTTCTCAGGCTGGTATATAATGGTATTGGTGAGGAAGGTTGTGCTGCTTTGGTTTCATCTCTTAAATCAAACCCGTCCCATCTGAGAGAGCTCAATTTAAGCTTGAACAAACCTGGATATTCAGGAGTGAAGCTTTTGTCTGAGCTATTGAAGAACCAACACTGCAAACTGGAGAAACTTAAGTTAGTGGGGTTTTAAATGTTATGTTAAAAAAGGTTACAGTAGGATTTATTTAATTCCACATTTTGTGCAATATTCATACATAAAACCCATAACACACTTTCTAATTGAGATTGTAGAGTGTGTTATGGCTATGATAATAATAATACATTTTTTATTATTGCTGTTTTTACTAAATAATAAAAACACACACACACAAAATGTACAAAAAAATACAAATTAGAAACACTGAAACTTGTTTTTGTGGGAGATTTTGTTGTTGTATTAACTTAATACAAGAAGTTGAAGTTGAAAATCTCCTGAAGCTAGTTGCATCAAATGTTTTTTGTACAGTGCATTAATGATAAAAATGCTTCTTATTACAAGTATGGGTAGATGATTGTGGATCTTTAACATATATATGCAGACACACACTGATTATATCTTCTTTCTCCAGGCTGTTTGACTGCAGTATTAGAGAGGAAGGTTGTGCTGCTCTGGCTTTAGCACTGATATCAAACCCATCTCATCTGAGAGAACTCAATCTGAACAATAACGAGCCAGGGGATTCAGGAGTGAAGCTTCTCTCTGACCTTCTGAAGGATCCACACTGTAAACTGGAAAAACTACAGTAAGTTATATTATTATAGTATACTTTTGAAAACTGCCATACCAGACCAACATTGGAAGAATGTCAGAAAAAGATCAAGTCAAAAAGGCAGGTATTTTTAGTCTTAACCAGGGATCCAAGTGACTTTAAAGTATTTAAATTATTAAATGATTATCAATAACTTAAAATAATCTTAACCCTATCTAGTTTAAAATGAAAAAAACAAAAACGGATAAAATCAATATGTAAACCAAAAACGTACTTTGTTTTCCCTATCGTTTTAATTAAATAACGGTTTTTGAAACGGTTTAAGAAAATTTTAAAGCGTGTAATCATTTTAGTATTATTGTGAATATTTGAAGCAAATGTAAATAATTAATTGTAAATAAATATTTTTGTGTTGTGTTAAAGTAAAGAGTTTTTCACTTTTTTTACAGGATAGAATACTGCAGCGTTTCTAAGAAAGGTTTTGCTGCTCTGTTTTCCGGTCTGAAATCGAACCCGTCACACATGAGAGAGCTGAATCTGAGCAGAAACGAACCGGGAGACTTAGGAGTAAAGATGCTGTCTGACTTCCTGAAGCATCCGCAGTGTGAACTTGAGAAAATAGAGTGAGTTTAATGTGTCAATGTCAGAATTCATTTTAAAGGGTGTGTTATTAAACAATCTGTCATATTACAACATTTGTGGGGTTCACTGTATGCACTGCACACAGTTTTTGAGTGTGTGAGGTATTTTTCTCCTTCTCTCGGCAGACTTGATGACTGCAGTATTGGTGAGAAAGGTTTTGCTGCCCTGGTTTCAGGTCTGATATCAAACCCGTCACACATCAGAGAACTCAATCTGAACTCCAGTAAACCGGTTTACTCTGGAGTGAATCTACTCTGTGATCTACTGCGAGATCGGCAATGCAAACTAAAGAAACTACAGTGAGTGATATTTCATATATCATAATCATATTTAATATAACATCAAATCAAATGTCAAAATCTTATCTTATTATTATTATTATTATTGCAAAATAAAGTCATACATTTATAAAGTCATGGCATTAAACATTGCATAAATTGATAAACATGAATAGTTTACTTTTTTTCTTGTTTTCAGTACAAATAACTAAACATCCTTAAAGGGGTTGGGCTATATGGTTAGGTTTTCCAGTTGTCTTTAGAGTGCTACAAGCTGTTTGTGCGTGTATAAGATCCATAACACTGCCCAAATATTTACGCAAAGAAAGGAATAGTTTTATTCTTGCTGTAGTATTGTTGCCGTGGAGATGCTGTGTGTTCCCAAATATGGTAAGGGAAGTAATATTTCTGTCACATGCTGAGGTATTGGGCCAATCACAATGCACTGGATAGCTGGCCAATCAGAGGTGAAGTTGTGCTGTAGAGCTGGAATGACCTGGAAGACAAGACGCTCAATCTCGGCCAGGTTGAGCTGTAGGTGTTGATCTTCCATTCATTCAGATGTCCGCCAGACAGCATGAAATACATTCAGCTACCGTTGGGTCATCTGGTTGAAAAGAGAGATAGAGCTGTCTTCAGCATAGCAATGGTAGTAGAAGCCATGTGCTTCTATGTTAGGGCTCAGTGATATAGTGTATGTGGAGAAGAGGAGGGGTCCAAGGACCGATCCCTGAGGAACCCCGGTGACCAGTTGATGTGTTTTTGATAGCTTTCCTCCCCAGGCCACCCTGAAAAACCTACCAGCGGGCTTGTGAAGTGGAATCCCAGTGATGAGAGGGTGGGTAGGAGGATCTGATGATTGACAGCATCAAAAGCAGCAGATCTGGCAGAATGATTGCGCTTCCACTGCAGTTTAGTACCGCTTTAGAGTGGGTGGGATTATTCACGTGTCGTTATAGTTGCGCCGCCTCT
>JAUCMT010000108.1:314891-332054 GCA_032357475.1 Enteromius thamalakanensis
GTCTGAATACTTACGACCATGTGATATTTCAGTTTTTCTTTTTTAATAAATCTGCAACAAATGTCAACAAAAACATAAATTGATTTTAGCAAATGGCTGCAATTTAAGAGGGTTTGAATACTTTCCGTACCCACTGTATATATATAATTATATATATATATATATATATATTTATTATTATTATTTTTTTTCCTTCAATTTTTATGCATTTAATTAATTTTTTTAAATTTATATTTATTAAATATTTCGGATTTACAATTTAACAAACTCGGTGCTCATTCGTATCCATATTTCAAAGAGTTTTTGTGTTTTAAATATCACAAGCTCAAGTTCATTTTATTATTAAATTACGTGTACAACCCTAGTTTTGGATATATTTATACAAAAATGGCCTAATCCTGTGACATGCAGCATCTTACTGTACACTGCCTGTATATGACTGGATTCATAAACAGATGATGTGCTGACAGACGGACAGATGGGGGTTATACGTCTCTATTTTCTGTCTAATGGTATCATCAGGTCACTGTTGCTATGGAAACTGGCTCTCGTGCATCACTTTCACAATTCTCACATGATACTGAGAGCCTGGAATAAACACAAGCTTCCTCCCCTTTACACACACACACTGAATGATTAATGTCAGAAGCAAACCCTACACAATACTGTGTATGAATAACTAGTGTCTTTGAGCAGGTTTGGTCATGTTTATCTGCTCTATGCTGGTCGTCTGGTGATCTTTACTAGTTCTCTTGAGGAAAACAAGTAAACAGCCCATAATTACTGAAGCATCCGCAGTTTACAATCATTCAATCCACAGCCCACACACTGAAGAAAATCTGCTCTTACTCAGCCTTTGGGGCTAGTTTTCCCTGTATAAATAAGTAAATACACACACAGATATATATATATACACACACAGACATATAAGCAAAATGACTTGTGAAGTGGCTTTAATGGGATCAGAAAAAAAGCACTTAAAAGCACTTAAAACAAAAATATCAATCTCATATGATTCTGCTTCTCCAGTAAATTTAATTATAATAATAAGTGTTTTCTTACTTGTAGAAAGTCAGCGAGAAGGTCGGAGGAGCTGAAGGCACCAAACTGGACGATGATTTCAAAGAAATGGAAAAGGTACGATCACACACACACACACACACTCCTGTAGTGTCTCCATGTGTTCTGGGGTCTCTCTCTTCATAGGTGTAATGGTGTTTCTACTGTACAGACTGTATGTGGTATTGACCTACACTGACACTACACACTTTTACATTCTCAAAACACTTTGTTTAGTATGTTTTCTAAGCCTTTTGTTTTACGGGGACACAGGAAGTGTCCTCATAAACCATGTTTATGTTGTAGTACCAATGTCATTATACTCATTTGTGTCCTCATAAACCACAAATACCTACCATGTTTGTTTGTGTGCAGAAAGTGGACATTACGAGCAGAGCGGTGCTCGACATCATGACCAAAACTACAGAATACCTGCAGCCAAACCCTGGTGAGTGTGTGTGTGTGTGAGAGAGAGTGTGTGTGTGTTTGGATCAGCAGCTCTTCTGATTGTGTGTGTGTATTTCAGCGTCCAGGGCTCGTCTTAGCATGATCAACACCATGTCTAAGATCCGGGGTCAGGATAAGGGTCCAGGTTACCCTCAGGCTGAGACGGTGCTGGGAGACGCCATGCAGAGGTTCGGCCGTGAGCTCGGAGAAGAGTCCTACTTTGGTAACTCACACACATACTGTATAACAACAATCAGTCACTCACCATTCTTCTGACTTACAATTTATTTGCATTTTTTGCAGTTAATGCAGTTGATTTCCAATGTTTTTACTTATAATTAAAAAAGTCTTTGCACTGCAACAACAATAAAAAAAAATATAAAAAAATAAAAATACATAACATAAAATAATGTTAAATAAAATTGATCATAGGTGACAATAAATGCATTTATAAAGGTACAAAAGATTTTTATTTAAAAAAAAAATGCTGTTCTTTTGAACGTCTCATTCATAGTGAACCCTGGAAAAGTGAACCCCTGAGCAGCACAACTGTTAAAATAATAACTGATAATAATCAGACATGTTTGTAGAGTAATGATGCTGAAAATACAGCTGAACATCACAGAATAAAAAAAAAACAGTAAGATAATCAGCCTGTTGTTCATCTGTGTGTCAGGTCTGGCTCTGCTGGACGCCGGGGAATCCATGCGTGAGCTCGGTGAGGTGAAAGACGCTTTAGATATAAACGTCAAACAGAACTTCATAGACCCGCTGCAGAACCTGCATGACAAAGATCTCAAAGAGATTCAGGTGAGTTTGACTGGAGTTACTGCACGCTGACAGACAGACAGACGTGTGTAAACCTGTGTGTTCCTCTCGCAGCACCATTTGAAGAAGATGGAAGGCCGCCGTCTGGACTTTGATTATAAGAAGAAGCGTCAGGGGAAAGTGACGGACGACGAGATCAAACAAGCGCTGGAGAAATTCGACGAGTCTAAAGAGATTGCGGAGCAGAGCATGTTTAACCTGCTGGAGAACGACGTACGGTGTTGTACTAACTACCACTTGTACTAGTAATGCCGTGTCGAACAGAACACATGTACAACACTGTATCCCACTATGCAAAACTGAAATATTTAAAATATGTACGGTTAAATATTTGGAAATTATTTGCACTGCATTGTGGGACACAGCGTGCACTGTATATTATAAGCCATATAAAAGTCTCATATTGTACACTGTATGAAATTCACATTATTGTACATACTATACAGTTCAGAAACCAGTGTTATTTATAGTTTTTAGTTAACATTGCAAGTTAGTTAATTAACTTAGTTAATTTTTATTTTTTTCATTTTAGGAAACACTAATAGAAACAGCAAACATGAAAAAAAATAAAAACATTTTTACTGTTACAAAAACATAAAAAATGCTTATATAGTTTTTATTAATTTTGAATTCAGTAAATTACAAGTACACCAAATTGTTAAATAAAAACTACTATTTTAGTCTAGTTTAAAAAATATACTTTTTTGTCAATTACAAGTTATGTAATTTCATGTAACAAAGTTTTTTTTTAGTGGATAAAACTAGTGCATACTGTGAGTGAAAAACCTAAGAATTAAACCCAAAGAATGTAATATTAAAATAATATTATAAATAATTTTAAAATAAAAACATATAATAAAACTGAACAAAATCATAATATGTAAAGTTAAATAAATAAATTAAAATAGAAACTGGTATGTACTTTTCTGGATGTATTAATGTCTCAAGTAGCTGACTTTAGAGAACCGTCAGCCTGTAAAGGTGTTGTCAAAGCTCTTCAGCTGACAGAAACATTTGTGAATCCCTTTGTTTCAGTGTATAGTACATTAGCGCGTGTGTTTGTGTGTGTAGATCGAGCAGGTGAGTCAGCTGGCGGCTCTGGTACAGGCTCAGGTGGAGTATCATCAGCAGGCTGCTGAGATCCTGCAGCAGCTCTCCAGCAAGATAGAAGACAGGTCAGATGCTGCAGACTCCCATCATGCACCCGGGTTCTTCACATCACACACACAGTACATACACTGGGAGAGACATTTAAACAAAACAAATCAGATTTACCAGAAACACGTTTCTAAAGTAAAATAAATCAGTTTTTGCCGATATAATTACATGCCAGTAAATAATGAAGTATTATTTTAAAATATTTTATTTAAAATTGGAGCTTAATGAGATTCTATTTTTAAATAATTTTAAATATGAGCTATTGATTAAAATATGCACGTGTATCACAGGATAAAGGACATATCCAACAAACCCCGGAAGGAGTACATTGCCAAACCCCGTATGGAGCTTCAACTGCCCAGTGAGAATCACAACGGAGGAATAAACTCTGCAAAATCACCTGCTCGCTCACCAGGTAAACACAAAGACAAATACACAAAAACACTAAAGCAGAAAAACATGCTCAAACAGATGTATTCAGTTCATATTTTAAAGAATTTAATTTTGCAAGAAAATACTAGAGAAATTTTAAGTTTAATTTCTTTGTGATTATTTGTGAAATCTAATATTCTACAATTTCTGAGTCAAAATTTGTTTAAAGTAAATCCTGCAATGTTGTTAAAAGTTGATTTCGTTGACACATTAGAGTTCAAGGTTGTTCTAGAGGGAATTTTAGATTTTACATTTCCACTGTTTTTAGGAATAAAAAGTTGTATGAATAAAATTTGAACAAACCCCTCAATAAAAACCTTTAGACTTTAGAGAGGAATGAAACTGTAAGTTTTGGTGTAGGAAAACAAATGTTTAAGTGGAGAAGCAAACACAGAACCTTTTAACATATGCATTTTTCCTGTATTTTTAGGAATAAAATGTTGTATAAATCAGTGTAAATGCAATATTAAGAAACCTCTCAGTAAAAACCTTCAGAATATAGAGAGGAATAAAACTGTAAGTTTTGGTGTTTGTAAGTAAAGCTAAAATGGAGAAACAAATTCACAGCCTTTATATATATATATACATATATGCATTTTTACCATGTTTCTATTAGTAAAATGTTGTATATATAAGTGTGAATGAAATATAAACAAACCCCTCAGTAAAAACCCTTTAGGCTTTAGAGAGGAATAAAACTCTAAGTTTTGGTGTTTGAAAGTAAAGCTGAAGTGGAGAAAAAACTCTTTAAAGAATTGAAATCTAAAGACGTGAATAGATAAAGTACAATCAAATAAACACTGAGATGTGTTTTTTGTATTTTTCTTCATGCCAGTCTGAAATGACTCTTCATTAATACCAAACAGCACAAAATCTCAAAACTGATCAGTGTTGTACTATTCTGTATCTTGTTTGGCTTTTGATTGTTTCAAGTAGTGACTTTGTTCTTTGCAGAGGTGCGTGAAGGTGTTCCCACTAACATATCATCTGATATTGTTGAAGAAATAACATCACCTCCCAATAACTACTTTTTAAAATCTCTATTTCTCAGCTCCGTTGGATCAGCCGTGCTGTCGCGCGCTGTACGACTTCGAGCCGGAGAACGAGGGTGAGCTGGGCTTCAAAGAGGGCGACATCATCACTCTGACCAATCAGATCGACGACAACTGGTACGAAGGCATGATCCACGGCCAGTCAGGGTTTTTTCCCATCAACTACGTGGACATCCTGGTGCCTCTGCCTCACTAGGCTCTGCCCACCCCCACTGTTGCCTAGCAACCCGACAGCCGCCTTTATCGTGTATCTGTGCTACAGCTTCACTTCCTGTTCCTGACGATCAGTGACTCGGAGGATTATGGTGATGTTTAAGAAGGATTATAGACGGAGTCCCGTCTGAGTGGAGAAACAGTTCAGTGCTCAGTGTGTGTGTGTGTGAGTGTTTGCGCTCCTAGACTTGTGGTTTACGGCGAATCATGAGTCTGTTTATATTGTTTTCCTCGTGTTTCAGATAAATTATTTGTACTTGGCCTTGATTGACGTAAGGGACCTAGCGCTTCACTCTTCTGATAAACCGCACTTAGTCCAGCTCTCTCCCAGCATGCTTATAGGAAAGTTCTCCGGATGTGTGTTTGATTGCATCGCTGCTCTGTTCGTCGCACACCTTCAATCTTTTTTCTCCTAGCTAAGCAGCAAAGATGTTGTTCCGATTGGTTCATTTTATTGCTTGTTGTGTCTTTGGCTCAGAACAGAACTGTTGCTCCTGCGCTTCAAAAGTGACGTTTTTGTCTTGTTTTTAGTACAAATATCTACATTTTCTTAAATCAAGATATATAAATTACTTAAAATATCTACTATAGTCTTTTTTTCTGAAAAATTTAACATCAAAATGAAATTTAAGTTTATGCTTAAAAAAATAAGGAATATCTGTCAATGGAATAAAAAAAAAAATCACTTTGAATCAAGTTTATTTTTCTAAACCCGCTGACTGATATTCTTTCTTTTTTAAGCAAAAACTTTTTTTTCCGTTAAATAAGACTTCATTTTGTTTCATTTTGTAAATATAAATATAAATATAATGCTTGTAAATCATAAATATTATATGTAGTAAACATATGTTAATTTAAGAAATTCGTTATAAATTTATAATGGAAAACAAGACAAAAATAGGGTAACACTTTACAATTAGTTAACTGTGGTTAACTGACATTAACTAACAATGAGCAATACATTCGTGACCGTCTTTATTAATCTTTGTTTTTAAAGTTTCATCGCTAGTTCATGTTGACTCAGGTTTATTAATTATTAACAGATGCAACTTTTTATTAGTAAATGTTAAAATGAACATGACCTAAGATTAATAAGTGCTTAAGAATGATTTGTCATTGTTAGTTGATGTTAACTTGCGGTATGTTGTAGTGTTACCTAAGATCATTTTTGCAGTGTGCTTGGGAAACATTCTCTTTGTTTGCTTGTTTAAGAACTACTTATTGTTCATAATTTCCAGTGAAATATGAAAATGCAATAAGGATATTGAGCACATGACGTATTTTGGAATGTGGTAGCTGGTTTGTTATCGGTCCAAGCTCTTTTACCAGCTCTAAAACCCACAAATCCATGATGGTCGACTAGATCAACTTGAGCTAACAGTCCAACTGATAAACCATCTAGACTAGCAAGTGACCAGCAGTGTGCAGCTATCATAAGCTAGTTGAACTGGGTTTCCTGTCTCAGCCTGATGGTTTATGTTTCCTAAAGCGGCATATAAAGTCTTATTTTTTAAATAAGTGGTATTTCCACAGATGCCAAGATTGTGTTACCAGAGTGCGCTGGTTATTGTGTGTGTGTGTGTGTATGTATGATCGTATCCACATAGAATATAATGCTAGTGACTACTGTAGTGTTTGTGGTTAGTCGTTAGTGCCGTGTCGTTTGTAAGCACATGTGGTCTGAGAAAGACTATTTTTAATGTTAAACGGATGGATTGATTGCAGCTGATGAACATTTATAACAGACTGAAGTGTAGCAGCGTTTGTTGTTTTAGTGGTTGATGGACCATGTTCTTCAGCACAGCTCGTGCTGTGTGTCGTTTGATGCCTTCAACGCATTCGGCCTTCGTTTGAAACCCGTGCCGTATGTCGTCCGCTGCTCGCGGCCAGTGACTGTGGAAGCCGTCTCCACCACCGAATAAAAAAACTTGACTTTGCTTACAGTTGAATGTTCAATTCTAGCCCTTGCAAGTTCATCATCTTACAATTTTTTATTTGAAGTTTTTCATTTCGAGATTACATTTCACTATTCATTTCTTTTCTTGTTTTTGTAGCACAATTTTTAAAAAAGTTAGTTTTTTTGCACACTTCTAAAATTCTAAACAGATTTATTTATATTTCACATTTTTTCTTGAAATTCTGACTTGTTTGAAAATTTTATTTCTCGCAGTTCTAAATTTTTCTTGGACTAATTTTGGAATTAAAAAAAAAAAAAGCTCATCTTTTTTTTCTTACAAGTGTGCATTTATTATCACTTTTTCTCAGAACCGAAAAAAGTCAGAATTATGATGTAAAACTTGCAGTTGCCACTTGTATGTTGTATTCAATGGTGGACATAAGCTTCCATAAGTGTTTAGAAACGCAGCGGAGAGTTTCTTCTTTTCTGTCATGATTTTATTCAGGGCTGGTAGCTGAAGAAACGCATCTGTTCTGGAGGACAGCAGATCTCTGGATGTGAGCGTGTGTTTGTGCCATCTGTTCTCCATCACGTGTGTCTGCATCAGGTGCGATCTCCTTCATGCTCACTGAGCTTTTGTTCTGAACAGCCGTGAACACAAGCGACACACCACGAGATGTTCTGTTTTGATTTATGGTGTGTAGCTCCGCCCACGTGACTTCACCTGTGTTCTGATTGGCTGTGGTTGATGTGACGCATCGCACCTGGTTTGGAGAATCTCATGAAACCTGTGAAGATCACATCCAGCTGATATTTCACCCCCAAACCCTAATTATGTTAACCTTTTAGATAATTAATGTGAATAATTTTTACAACAATTAAATGTGTTTACATTGATGGAAATATGGTAAGTTATTTTCAGTTGCAAAGTTTATTTGAAGAGAACAACTGAAATGTATATAACTGATTATTTATTTATTCATATTTTGCACTTATAATTTATTTTAGAACTTTTAAGTATTTTAGTAAGTGTTGAGTTTTTGTTTGAATTTTACACTTTTAGGATTTTATTTATTATGGGCTTTTCCTCAGCTCATGACTGTTTTGTTGATGTTTGATGAAAATATTGTTGCATAATACTAAAATCAGACTAGATTAAACCGTAATAATCTAAGCTGGGCGTTTCTTTTGCAGGATTCATGAGGTTAAGACACGCTGTTATTCTCAATCTTAATTCGTTCTGCTTTCTAATGGATCAAATCATACAGTGTTATTAATGATGGTATTATCACAGATCTCCAGTCAGTCACATCTGATATGGGCAATAACTCTGAAATCACACTCTGTGAGCTCTATATGAATATATATATATATATATATAATGTAAATGTGTTTGAATGGCAGTATAAACACTTGAATCATCGCTCCACGACCTGTAATGTGTGTGAGAGTGAAAGCGTGAGTGAATCCATGTGTTTTGCACGTGATGTTACAGAGATTCACTGTTATGCACTGGTTATGATGGTGTATGTTTGTATTTATTTAGCTCTTTTCCTGTGCTGGATGACAAACCTGTATCGCTAAATGTGAGAATATAATGAGAATAAACACAACGTCACTGCTCACGACTGTTTATCTGTCATTTATGTGAGCAAGTTCTTAAAACAATTATTTTTTCCTAAACATTTTAAATATATAAAGAATATTTTGTGAATTTAAATTTTTTTTTACAGCCGGAGAACAATGAATTTCTGTTGAAAATTCTTGGGAGGCCAAATTATTTTTGAAGTGTAATTTATTTCCTCTTGTAATATACAGTAAAACCGCAAACATTCAGTAAAATCAGAAAGAATACAGCAAACTCACAATCTGAACTTTTAAAAATTTATTATAAAAAGAAAAAAAGCACCTCTACACTTTATTGAATCAACAGCTAAACATGTACAAAAATAAAAAGAAATCTAAAAAAACAAAACAAAACCCCGAACAGAACACTTGCGTTATTATTGCTGGAATCGTTAAACATGTACATGAAAAAAAGTTAACCCTTCGCCCGTCTCACATCAGTGAAGCTGCTTTAAACACTCTAATCATCATCATCATCATCGTCCTCCTCCTCATCTTCCTCATCCTCTTCATCATCATCGTCGTCATCATCGTCGTCGTCAGCCTGGGCCTTTTTAGTGGAACCCGTTGGTCGACCTGGTGCCTTCTTAGAGGGTGCGCCCCCTGCACGGTACGCTGCCACATCCTGCCAATCACAGAGCGTTCAGAGTCAGGCCACGCCCCCTTCATTACATAAACACAACTGAATCTGCAGCTCACCTTCTCGTATTTCTCGCGCAGTTTGACGGCTTTCTGCTCGAACGGCCCGCGGTCTTTGGTGCTCTGCTTTGACCACAACTCGCCCAGCTTCTTTGCAGTCTCACCGATGGTCAGACTCGGGTTCTCGCTCTTCACCGTCGGCCGGAACTCCGAGCAAAAGATGAAGAACGCAGATCTGCGCAGAGAAAAAACGCTAAAATCACCCACACCTGAACTTATGTGCAGTGCCAATTACTACAATTTATTTTATTGTTAGTACAATTTTTAAATAAAATCCGTGTGTCTCTGGAGCAGCCGACACTTGTCTTATCTTCTTAACTAATCTGAGAGGTGCAACATTGAGACAATCACCTTTAAAGTTCTAAACCAAGTTCTTAATGCATATTACTAATTAGAAATTATGTTTTCATATACGAGACGAATCACGAGATGTGCATAATATATCGACCAGCCCTAGGAAACAAAGAAATCCCAAATAGGACTCTGCCGCTTTCTTCTGACTTTCGCTGCAGCCATCACGCTAGCCGGCAGCGGCACGGACAGACTGTGGACACGAGACGTCCAGACTACGTGGTGCCATACGGGTCAAACCCGGGCTTAAAACTGGCAGCGGGAAGTAAATAGATTTTAATTCAACCCAAAAGGCTTATTTGCAAAGACGAAAACGAAGGACGTTTTTGCTATAATATTAGTTTAAGTTAGTTTTATATACAAACAAAACAGATTCAGTTAGTTTTCGTTTTTTTAAACTCTCATTTTTATTTCAGTTAACAAAAATGCTTTTTCATTTCTATTTTTTTCGTTCGTTTTCATTAACTAGAATAACCTTGCTTAGCTGTAGTCTGATGTGTGAGAGACTTACGGTGGGCGTTTTGGGGCGTTGGGATCTTTCTTCTTTCGGCCCGTCTTGCCAACACCTTTGGGCGGCACATAATTCTTCATCTCCCTGTCGTAACGAACTTTATCCGCTTTGGCCATGTCTTCAAACCTGATCTTGTCTGAAGCACTCAGTGTCTGGAAGAACAGAAGAGCATGGGTTAGTCACAGCAGCTTCATCATCATCCTCTTCCTCCTCAGCTCAGTGTGCCAGTCGCTCACCTTCCATCGCTCGGAGCACTTCTTGGAGAACTCTGAGAAGTTGACGGGAACGTCGGGACTCTTGCGCTTGTGCTCATCGCGATACGTCTGCACGAAGTACGCGTACGCAGACGTCTTTCCCTTGGGTTTGTTTACGTCTCCTTTCACCATGCTGATCACCTGACAGAAAACACACACTTAAACCTGAACACACACCCAGACATTCACACGCATTCAAACACTAGTCACATATCCAGATACATGTGTGTGTGTGATATATGTATGTACATCCATCAATCCATGTAAGTGTATGTAAACATACATAAATGATTATGAATAAACACCAAGACAATTCTACTGAATTAATTTGTTAAATGTAGATATGTATACAAAAGTATAAAAAAAACATTAAATTTATATTTGTATGTTTAAATATGTTTGTGTGTATACATATGTACACAAGGTTACTTAAATTTAAGTTTTGTATGTAAACAAATCCTATCAAGCCTATATAGTTTTTATACATTATACAAAATGTATACAGAGACATTAGAAAATAGTATTTATATATTTGTGTGTGCTGTGATTTGAATATTGTCTTTTAACATTTTATTAATCGGCTGATCTCATATATATACATATTTCAAATACTTAGTAAATATTGTGTAAATAAAACAATTCACCCTTCGAAATAACGGCAATATATCGGATATTAGCAAATAAAGGCTCAAATACATTTAATTACTAAAAAGGCGCAAATTTATTGAATATAACGTTACGATTGCAAATCACAAAAAAGGTAAAAACGCATGAAAAATATTAACGTTACACTGAAAAGCACGAACACATAAATGAGTTGTGACTCAGGGGAAAAAAAATGTAAACATTGGTTCTCGGTTTTTAAGGCACTTTGGTTGTAGTTGGTCGGAGGCTTTTGTTAAACAAAGATTCCTCCATTTTTCCTTCCCGCCTAATTCCCTCCATCGTCGCCCTCCCCCATCTCTTCGTCCAGACATGTTCAATCCTCCAGAAACGACAAATTAACGCGATAAACACGAGAGAAACGGACCGCAGAGGGCCGTTAATGCACCGATTCCCCGTTAAAACAGTTTAACTGCGCTCCGTCGCGACGCGGAATCCCGCGAACCAGCCAAACCCGTATTACACGGCGCTCAAGCGCTCGCGTCATGTGTCCGACAGTAAAACAACACGCGCGTTTATATCCGCAAAAACGTGTTTAAAATGATTTTAAATATAGTTTTTGAAATCTGACTAACCTGTTCTTTATTCTCTGCAGACCAGCGCGCGCCTCTCCTCAGTACTGTGGCTCCCACGTGATCGCTTGTGCTGTGCGTGCGCGACGCGCTCAGCGTACGGCAGCCTGATTTCGGCTGCTGATTGGCTCAGCACGCGATCGGAGACGGCCAATTAGCGACCGCGCACAGAGGAATCCGCTGAGCTGATTGGTGGACTGGAAGTCTTGGTGTGGTTCGAATGTTTGTAAACTGAAATCACAACGATTATGATAACTGTACAAAGTGTAATGCAATTAATTATGATTTTTAATCATTCAAAAGCAAATAACATTAATAAAATATACACCACGCATATCGTGAAATGTTTTTTAATCGATTTTCTTTGCTGTATTACAACACTACGGACGCTTGTTTACGCCATAAACATCATAATTGTCTATTTTTATTGTCTCTGTGGTTTACACGACTGGAATAAGACATTTTATTTCTCTCACACCAGTGCGGACTTTTTTCTGGCAATTATTAATTTAAAAACGTATTCATAATTCTAAACTAAAAGATCAACTTGCAGTTGCAAAAAATACAAACGGTTAACGTTAGGTGAAAAAAGTCGCAGTTGCGTTTTTGTATTTTTATTCTGTGGCAAAAATAAACATGTAACTGGTGTTCATCTGAACAAAAACTGTGAAACTGGTGGCATCAGCCATCTTTTACGGTGTGGTCTGCTGGGATCAGAAAGAGACTGAACAGGAGGGCCAGCTCTGTTCTAGGATGCCCTCTGGAGCCAGTGGACGTGGTGAGTGACAGGAGAATGGTGGCTATAAGCTGTCATCCCTGTTAGATGACATCTCCCACCCCTTGCAGGAGTATCTGACAGCACTGAGCAGCTCCTTCAGGGGGAAGGAAAAATTCTGCAAGTCTTTCTTACCAGCTGCTGTCAGACTGTACAACTTAGACTCTGACCACATACACACATGGTAGTTATGTGCAATATTATGATGGAACATTTTAAACTTTATAGTGATGTGCAATATCTCTAGTCACGTACAATAATATGGTGGAACGTGCAATTTTTTTCTGTCTCGGGGAACCACCATAACTGGGCAAGTGCAATTTGAAACATTTAAAATTTTAGAATATTATTGTAAATGCCTGTATACATGTAATCATTGGGTATATATGCTGTGTTTACTTATAGTCTAAATATATATTTATGTAAATATTTTTGCTATACAGATGTCCATAATCTATAGCTAAATTGTATAGTATACATTTATACTGTTAGTAGTTTTTTAATTTTACTTTGTTCTCTTGTTTGTTATTTTTTTTCCTTTGTACTGTCCACAAATTTCCCACTTGTGGGAGTAATAAAGGTTTATCTTATTTTATCTTAATCATATAGGGGAATTACAGTTGTGTTTTTTTCAAACTATAATATGAATTATTATAATTATTCTTTATAATAAAATTAATTTAAATTATTTGCTACAGAAGTAGTAATTTTCTTCCGCTCCACTTGGAGGCGCAAGAAGACTCGCGCTCGACGCTCGTGACGTCACATACAAACACTCGCAGAAGAAAAGAAGAGATCGGATTATAATAAAAATATATAAATAAAATTTAGTTGTTCATGTAGTAAAAGTGTGAAACTTATTTTTTAATCTTTTTTATTAATATCTATATATATAGATCTCCAACCATCATGCGCTCCTCACTCCTATCCAGCAGATGGCGGGAATGCACCTTTCATTTGGTTTGCCAACCGCCAGTACAAGGAAAAAAGAAAGAAAGAAAGAAAGAAGAAGAGCGGAATAGCTGTTACAGAAAAGGAAAAGACAGAAAGCGAATAGTAAAGAAAATCTCTGAGAATTGTAGAATGAAAAGACAGGAAATTTTGAATCATCATCAGGATATTTATACTGAACGACCTGATGATAAAAGGAGCTTTAGATGCAGATTTTGAATTGTGGAAACTTACACAGGATAAAACAAACAGCACCTGGACAAGGTGGAATTTGTTATATTATGCTTAAATATGCAAATATAGAATACTCAGAGTAACATTGGATTTATATAATAAGACATGGGTAGAGGGAAGAATGCCAAAGTCATGGAAACATGCGATAGTAATTCCCTTACAGTAGCTAAACCAGGGAAAGATGCATCGACTGCAGGGGACTACAGACCGATTACACTTACATCAAATTTATGTAAGCTGATGGAAAAAATGATTGTAAATAGATTAAATTATGTACTTGAGAGTAAGCGCTAGCACCTAATCAATATGGTTTTAGAAAGGGAAAAATCAAGATTGAATGAATTAGTTATTCTGGAAATTAGTTAAACTGGAAACAGATGTAAATAGTTGTTAAAGAGAGATTGTTGGATGTGTATTTTGAAATGGAGAAGTTGGGATAGAAATAAGAATGTTTAATTGGGTTTTAAGTTATTTATTTGACAGAACAATTCAAGTTGAAGAGGATGGTGAAGGGTGGAAAATGGAACGCTTCAGGGATTAGCCCTATATTATTTTACATTATGATTAATTATATTTTTAAAGGAGTAGCTCCCTGGCTTATATGCAGATAATGGAATAATGAGGAAAAGAGGAAGGAATATAACTTTTAATATGGGAACAATTCAAGAAGCTATAGAAGTGGTTGAAAAGTGGTCTTATGAATGGGGATTGAAATTCTCTACATCCAAAACATGCTCACGAGAAAAAAGAAAAAATAGAGAATAGAATGCTAAAATTATATGGGTCTTCTTTAGAGAAAGTAAATTGTTACTGTAATCTAGGATTGTGGTTTGATGATAAACTAACCTGGAAGGACCACATAGATTATATATTAAAGAAAAGTGAAAAAAAATTACAATTTAATGAGAGCTGTAGCAGGACAAGATTGAGATCTGACACACAGGCTTTAAAGGGCATTTATGTTGGTCTTATGCGATCCGTACATGCATTTATGAGTCAGCTTTAGCAAGTATGTTAAAGAAACTAGATGTCACACAAGCTAATGCATTGAGACTCATTTTAGGAGCAGTTAAGTCTACACCCAGTGCAGCATTGCAAGTGGAAACATCACAAATGCCATTATTTATAAGACGACAGAAACTAGCGATGGCATAAACTTACAGGGACAGAGAGATGATCATCCTGTAAGGGAAGCCCTGAATGACTGCTGGGGAATTTTAAATGCAATAGGTAAAGGCTTTGCTTGGGAGATAAAGGGATGGGTTAAGGAACATGGATTAGATTCAGTATCATTTGCCCCAATCACACCTTGGATAATAGCTAATCCTGAAATAGACCTAAAACTGCACGAGAACAGAAGGGAAATGGATGAAGCTGTTAGTTTAATTACATATGTTAATGATTATATTAAAAACTCACATTATTAATTTCTTCAGATATACACAGACGGGTCTAAGAATACAGATACTGGAAGGACGGGCTGCATATGTTCCAGAATCTGAGGTGAGAAAGGCTGGAAGGGTAACAGAAATGAGTATATACAGGTGAGATGACAGCAGTCCTAATGGGACTAGAGTGGGTTTATGGAATTAGACCTGATAAAGTCATAATAAGTTCTGACTCTATGAGAGTCCGTAGAAGTTTTCAGACAAGTGAGGCCCCTCCCCCATTATGGATATTTCATTAGAGTTTACTTATTTTTGTGTAATTTAAGCAAGACAGTTGGGTGTTTGCATTAATGATGTTATGTGTGTTTATGTTCAAGTTAGTTTGGGTGGGTTTGGTTCATTTGCAGCCCTGTTATAAAAAAAGTGTAAATATTACCGTCATAAAGAAAGATGTGTAGAAGAGTCACTTGTTGACATTGCCGCGCGTGCACGTCAATGTGGCTTGAATATATAAGGCAGGTTGATAGATTGACTGCAGTTCTGAAGGGTTGTTATTGAAGGCTTTTGGTTCTCATCACATCATGAAAGACAATCTTCATAGAAAATGGAAGCTAAGTGGATTGGTGCAAACAGTGCAGGGGGGGGGGTGGCCCACACTCGCCTTGAGGCCGAATCCGACATACTGAAAATCTATTCCTTTGGGAGGATTTTAGGTCAAGGTAGCTTTGGCGTTGTCTGCGAAGCCACTCACATTAAGAGGCAGAGCAAGTGGGCAATTAAGAAACAGAACAAAAAGAAGGCAGGCACTTCTCGTGTAAAATATCTGGAAAGAGAAGTGAGCATCATGAAGCAAATGAAACATGAACATATCATACATCTGGAGGAAGTCTTTGAGACACCAAAGAGGATGTACCTCGTGACTGAGCTTTGTGAAGGAGGCGATCTAATGGATCTCCTGCGGAAGAAGAAGCACTTCACCGAGGAGGAGACCAGACACATTATCAAAAGCCTATCTGAAGCTTTTGTTTATCTACATAAAAAAGACATTGTTCATCGTGACCTCAAACTGGAAAACATTCTTGTAAAGAACTGTCACGAAGGCAAGGTCAATATCAAGGTCACAGATTTCGGACTCTCTGTGCAAAAGCGCGGTGTAGGCAGTGAAAACATGCTGCAGGACACCTGCGGGACACCTATCTACATGGCGCCTGAGGTGGTTAAAGGTCACTACTACAGCCAACAGTGTGATTTGTGGAGTATTGGCGTCATCATGTACATTCTACTGTGTGGACAGCCTCCTTTCTTTTCCAGCTCTAAGGAAAGGCTTTATGAGAAGATTATGAAAGGAGAGCTCACTTTCTATGGCTCTGTGTGGAGCACCATTAGTGATGCGGCCAAAAATGTAATAAAGTGTTTGTTGGAAGTTGACCCAGCTCACCGCCTAACAGCCAATGAGCTGCTAGATGATCCCTGGATAACGGGGGACACCTCCGGCACTGTTCAACGTAAAAACGTCTTGCAGATGATGCGTGATTACCAGAAGGCTCCTGAGGAGGAAAAGGCTGTGAAGATGAGTTCACAGAAGGCTCCTGAGGAGGAAAAGGCTGGGGAGATAAGTTCCCAGAATGCTCCTGCGGAGGAAAAAGCTGTGGAGATGAGCTCCCAGAACGCTCCTGAGGAGGAAAAGGCTGTGGAGATAATTCACAGAAGGCTCCTGAGGAGGAAAAGGCTGTGGAGATGAGTTCCCAGAAGGCTCCTGAGGAGGAAAAGGCTGGGGAGATGAGCTCCCAGTCCGTAATACCCCGCCAACCCCAAAAAAGCTCGTACCTGGGTCTTCGTAGTGGGCCGCGATGCCTCCTGGACAGCCTGGATCTTGTTCGGCTGTGGCTCGGGCCTGTGACCCGTTAAAATAATATTAATATCAAAGATGGTAACGTCCACAAAACTAAGTCTTAACACTTTCTAACATGACAGGTGCGAGTTCTTTCATCAAACCTTCATTAACTGACAGCAGCTTTGCGCGGAAAGCGGAGCATATGAATCGCGTGCAGAG
>JAUCMT010000108.1:332154-348241 GCA_032357475.1 Enteromius thamalakanensis
CAACTATATTTAAAACATTATGTCTAGCTTTAAAGGCATATTGCACATTGTCTAGTTAAAATGAGTAACGTATCTGTATATTTTATGTGCCTGTTTTTGCTCTTTTCTTTGTTTGTTTGCACTGAAATAACCTGGAGCCACGTCGTCTCGTCTCTCTATGTACCTGTATAGCAGAGATGACAATAAAGTTGAACCTTGAACCTTGAAATGAGTCTTTAATTATGTAATAATTGGGTAAGTTCACTGTTACTGCAGTAAATCCACTGTTTGGGGGTTTTGGGATTGATTTAGGATGGCTTGATGCTAATCCTCTTCCATACCAAGGTGAGAAAAATGCACATATTTTTTTAATATATACAGTATTTATATATACATAATAAATATACACAATGCACACACTAATGTATTTTGGGAGTGATTTAAGGGTGATTAATTGTTTGACAGCATCTAAACGAGCAGGATGAAAGGAAAAACGACATGAAGGTGATTGAATGATGGTAGCTTTAGCAGGAGTGTCAGAACTCACTCTCTCACTCTTCTGCAAAGGAGCCGTGTATTGATCCTGTAGTGGTCCAGCTGATGGATCAGGATGTTCACGTTCTCGAGCAGAGGCTGGAAGAAGGTTTGTGCATCTCTTCTGAAGTGGATGAGGACAGGAGCATCTATTCTGGCGTCTAAGATGACTGACTTCTCTGTTTCAGGACTCTCTCCTCGCAGGAGGAAGATCTCTTTGATGAAGACATGGCTCGAGGTCACTGTTAGCTTCTCCAGAGCATCCAGAAACAGCTCAAGCTCCTTCAGACCCTTTAATGTGTCTTTAAGAACCGTGTCCAGGTTCTCCTTCTCCTGGTTTTCATTGATGTGTCTCATCTTCTCCAGCTCTGCCATTCTCTCAGAGGTCCATTTCCCTTCCTGGTCACAGAAGTCTCTTCCAGTCTGGATGTAGCCGAGTGTTTCCTCCACATACTCTGTCAGCCGCTTCTCTAACAGAGCCCTGCGCCGCAGAAACACAAAACATGAATGTATTGTAATAAATGTATTCATTATACTTTTTATTCCTCGTATCTACTCTATTTTCCTCTGCAGAAGAAAGACTATGGTATAGTAGATGATAATAACAAGTAGACTAATCCGAATTACTTAATCAGATTAAATTCCACATTAAAATACTTGTAGTCAGACTACAGTTGCTTTTGTATTGATTACACAAATACATGTTACTTACACAGTTATTTATAATTTGAAGATAACAGTATCAATCTTATATTGTGTTGGTATTGTTTTGTTCTTTTAACCCACAAGGTGAATGTGTTCTGTTTTGAAGACTTTGTCTAAACTTTATGTAAATTAGGCTGTACGATATCTATGGGGCTTAAAAAATAAAATGATGCATGTTTAAGTTGTTTTTTTTTTTAGCACAAAAAGGTCAGATTGAGACTATTAAAGATCTGTATTATTATTATGAACAAGGGTAGATGTAATCCAGTCGCCTGTATAAACTCTCACTCCTTAAAAGGATCAGAAGAAATTTCATGTGGGAGAATCATAAAGGTTTTAATATTTCATGCATTAATGACCATCTGTGAGATACATTTTGAATCTTTTTCTGTAAGGCAATAGCAGTTTAATACACAAATATTACATTTGAGCACAGACAGGACAGACAAAGACTTATAAATATTATGAAAGAATAAATTTATATAATTTATTATCATGTATTTATATAAATACTGTATGCAAAAAACTGCCTATTGTGTTTGGCATGTTTCACTGAATGTCAGGCTGTTTCTCAACTCTGATTCAGTGTTGAAGATGTAGAGCTGTGCTCATGTCTCCTTGCATCTTTATTTCTGCTTCCACGTGTTTGAAGCTCCTCTGATCACGGCCCTGACACCTGATGTGTTCAATGATCAGTCACTTCTGAGCCAATGAGAAGTAATGAAGCCGAGGAGGAGGATCAGGTAAAGCTGCGCAAGAATAGTCACAAATATACCAATAAACTGTTACTATTGTTTGTTGTTTTTTTAGTATAGCTTCCCACTGACTTTTAAATATTTCAGTATTACTGAAGCTAAAACAAAAAATGTCCCACTGACCTCAGACCAGTTTCTAGGCTGGTCAAGACATGTTAGCAGCACAATATTACATATCCCCTTATTTAAGTCAGATTTAAGAGGATTTTAAGTCAGATTTTAAAAATAAAATGATATAAGTATAGTAACATGGTACATTAAAGCAGTAAGGCAGTGAAAATGTCAAATGATGAATATAGTTACCTTTCAGCTGCAGTACAGAACAAACTCGTTGTGGTCTGCAGTTTACAAATAAATGATAAATGATTGTTTTCTTCTGTAATTAGAAGCAATACAATTAAATCAACGTGTAACGGTTTTATTGGTGTTAGTTCCCTCCGCGCCACTCGGCGGCGTAAGAAGACGGGCGCGCGCTACGTTCGTGACGTCACACACAAACACCCGCCGAAGAAGAGCGGAACGGTTCAGCGCGCGAGTCTCGAAGATCTGCGATAATATTTCATATTTGCGCTCATATTATAATAAATGCAGCAAGCGTGACAGTGACAGCGGGAGAGGGATTGAGTTCAGACGGATGGAGGAGTTTCTGAAGCACTTTAAGAGCCACAGCAGAGCGGTACACAGTCTCTCTCACTTTCTCACGTTCTGTCGACTTTAATTAAAAAGAAATTAATCTTTAAACCTACTAAATATCTGTAGCTGACGTAACAGTGTGTCCTATGGTGTGACAGAGCAATGTCAAACATTGAAGATAAACCTCTCAATGCTGCTGTAAGAATGAAGATTAAAGTCATGTTGTGTTAAAATCCATGTTATTTGTGTAAGAAAACACTACAATTTTATTGGTTTATTTTTATTAGAGAGAGATGTCTGTGTTTGTCTGTCTATGTATTGTTAATATTTAATTTCTAAATGGATATGATTACAATTAATTTGACCCTTTAACTCTATTTTATTATTTCATTTCTTTGATTTATTTTTTGTCTGTAAAAGAACAAAACAAATAAACAGCAACGCTTGACACTCTATTAAATTTTGCGTATTTAGGCAGATCTTCTCATCTAAAATTTTCGCTTGTTAAAAAAAGAAATAAAATTTCACGTGTCGAACACCCACTTCCTCCCAAACCCTTGTCCATCATTAAAAACACATTTTGGTACCTGGATCGATTTCCCACGTCTTTGTGAGAGGAAAGAATGACTCAGTATGGAGCCTAACACTTAAATATATTTAAATATGTCCAAGTCAGAATAAGCATGTTGTTTGAATTTTTACATAAATATTGTGTTGCTCTGAATGACAATTTAATATTATTTCAACCACATTTTGACATTTTGTTATGCATTATTTATGGACATAAAAAGCACTTTAGTGAGTTTATTTTGATTTGGACATCTTTTACCTGTTATATTTAATGTACACACACACACACGTATAAGTGAGTAATGTGTGTGTTTCAGGAGCAGCGCTGGCTCTCTGCAGGGTTCGAGGCGGTGCAGCAGCAGCTCTATCCTCTCATCGATGCGTCTCTGGGTCTGTCTGTGTCTCGTCTGTCTCTGGCCGTTGTGTCGAAGGTTCAGACGGCCTTCGGCTCAGACAGCGCTGGTTTACCTGTCAGCTACAGGTGTGTTTCTCTTAGCCACTGCTCTCACACTCTACACTGTGTTCAATATAGGGGCTGTCCATATGGAGTATTGAACTATTTGATGAATGTCATGTGTTTTGTTGTAATAAAAAAATAACAGTTACATTCATATCGTCAATTTTACAGCCAATGCAGATTTCCTGCGTGTTGTTGGACTTTTTGTCTTGAATGCAGCATGTTCAGACTTCATCATATTTGTTGTGTTGTTATGGTTTGCTGTGTTTTCTGTCAGGTTTGTGTCCGTGTCGGAGCTGATCCGTGATCAGAGGACCGCCTGCTGCAGCAGCCTCAGCTGGAGCTCCGCCCACTACCGGGAACAAGCCAGGGGGGCGGAGCTAAAGCTGCCCGATTACAAAGCCCTTCCTCGGGACAACCTGCTTCTGATTGGCTGTCTGTGTGACGGACGGGCCGCAGGGACCAGTGACGGCGTCTGGAGGGTGAGAGATGCCGGAGGGAGCGTAGCGTGTTCGGTGAGCTAATTATTACCTTATAATAAAAATAAAATAGAAATGTAATATTAATAGATAAACGTTTGTAAAAAAAAAAAAAAGTGTTTATTTTTATAAAATATTAAGTAGTTTCTAATTAAAAACGCTGAAACACTAAAATTAATTAAAACTGACAAAAAATGAAGCCTAGTAGAAGTGGAAATAATGTTAAATTGTCATTAAGTGTAACAAAATATTAAAAACTCAAACAACATGCTTCTGACTTCTATTAAAATATATCAAAGAATAAGTGAGCATATTAAATTTAATTGTGCTTCATATTAGTAAAAAAATCTTACTGAAAAATGGGATAAAAAATGCTAAACTAATTAGTGTTTGAGAGGAAAGTAAATAGTCTTTAATGCTTAAGCTCTTTTGGTCTTTGATGCATTAATGTGTGCGTGTTTAGTGCGGTGTAGAGCTGAGGATCTTGTTTCTGGAGCAGATGCTGAAGTCCTCGTGTCTCTGGCTGGGGAGGCTGATGCTGTTTCCCTCATGGAACTACATCCCCCATGATGCACCTGGGTCGGGTTGCCTGGAGCTGCTGGACCCTCCTGTGTGTGTGACCCTCGAGGCCATGGCCTTTGACCCCGGAGGAGCCCTGAGTGAGGTCATGAGCGTGACACGGGCGGCGGAGCTCTTCAGACAGAGGTGAGGTGGATTGTCTCCGGCCTGTGTTTGATCAGGAGTGTGACTCTCTCTCTCTCTGTGTGTGTGTGTGTCAGGTGTGAGGAGCAGGAGTGTGTGTGTGTCAGCGGCCAGGTCAGGGTGGTCTGTCCTCTGCTGGTGATTTGTGGGAAGCGCTTCTTCTGCCTCGTCCTCAGTGAGGAACGGTCTTCAGTGCCTGTGTTCATCACGGTCAGTATAAACCACCCCCACAGAGGTCTGAGTAAAGCTGAAGAGGGAGTACATGTTAATGAGTTACAGAATTAATAAACTGAATCAATGCCTGACTTACTCAAATACTCATAAATAAATAAATAATAAATAAAGTTGATTATTGTGCTGTTAGAGTCTTTATTTAATATTTTGTACTTCACCTTCTTTTAGTTTAAGTTTTTTCATGTGCTTTTGTCCTTTTTGTTAGTTTTTGTGTTGCTGCTGTTAAATATTTCTATATATAGCTTTCATTTTTATTTTTTATTTAGTTGTAGGTTTAATAATTATAGGCTTAAGCTTATTTTAATTAGTTACAATATCAGAGCAGTATTTGATCATTTCATTCACAATTAAGTTTTTTTATATAGCATTTATTATATTTATATTAATTGTTAATTTATTTACAGCTTTATTTACATTACAAAAAATATATTATAATTAATTTATTTGACAAATGTGACCTTTATTTTACAATAACAACACTTTCATTTATATTTCCTAGTAAAATGTAATATATTTACTTATGACATTATATTCTCTCTATCTCTGTCTCTCTCTATATATATATATGTGTGTGTGTTGTGTGTGTTTTATGTATTTAAAATTTTAATATATATACATTACATATTACACATTATTTTATAAATATATAAAACAAATATTTATGCTTTAGTGTTTGATCTGGTGTTTGTTGGTCTGTTCTGTGTCAGGAAGCCAAGCATCAGTACTGGAGGCAGTGTGTGTGTGTCGGACAGAGTGTGTGTATCTCGTCTCTGCGTGTGTGTTCACTTCAGGGTCTGAAGGGCCGCCGTGTTCTGACGGACAGCTGTCAATCACGCCTCCATCCACACCTGCAGAACCAGGAGAACTCAGAGGATCCAGACACACACACAGACTCCATCACCGCTGACACACACTCCGCTGACACACACTCCGCTCACACACACTCCGCAGACACACACTCCGCAGACACACACCTGTGCTCAGATACAGCGTCTGGCTCCGGTCCTGCAGTCAGAGTCAAACGCTCCAAGCTCATCAGCTTTAAGGTACTAGAAACTAGAAATTTCATCACATTCTGTGCATCAATATAAATACATAAATATACTATAGCATAAGACTGGTTTAAAAGAGATCTGAAATTCCAAAGGCTTGTGATTTTAATAAAGTATTAGAAAATGCTCAAATTGACATTAACTACAATTATTAAATGCTGCTGAAGCACTGTTTATTCATACTTAATTTTAAATAATATTGGTAATTATGAGGCTTATTGTAAAGTGTTACAGCTTAATATTAATAATAATAAAAATAATAGTTAAGTAATGAAATATTGCAGTAAACGCTTATTTCATATTCATATATGCAAAAAAAATAAAAAGGTGAATAAGTGTGACCTTTGACCTGTTTGGTTACTGGTTTCTATAGTAACTGTCTGATTGGCAGGGCACAATCACAAAAATCCTAAATGCAGAGGCGGGGCTTTATGAGATTGATGGACAGGTGTGGCTTTGTCTGGCCTATCAGCCGGCTCAGAAATGGGGCGGAGGCTTGAGGCCGGGGGCGGAGATTCAGGTGAGTGTGATGTCAGGACCCGATTTATTGTTTCTGTGAATAAGACACTGTTTTAAAGGCTTTAAACAGAGAGAGTTTCTCTGTCTTCAGCTTCACAGTGTTCACTTCCTGTACCGGTCTTCCCCGTTTGCTCCGAGTGTGGTTCTGTGTGCGTGTCTGCGCTCCAGCCTGCAGGTCACCGCCTTCAGCCACCTGAGTTCAAAGGTGGAGGTGTCGGGGTCACACGGGCCGCTGCAGTGCCTCCTGCTGGAGAAGAATCTGGGCGTGTCGCAGTATCTCTGGCTCTGCTACTGTCAGAACGCCATTGCTGAGAGGTGAGCCAAGAACACAAGCCTAGATGCTTTAAAGTTACACATTTTGAGACATTTAGCCAAATATAGGAGGATTTTATTCAAATCTTTCCATAGAATTGAATAACTGAATTTGTATGTAAAATGTTAAGATTTAAATAGCAATCAGAATTTATTTAGTAAAAATCTAATTTTCCTCTTAAATTATATTCGAAAACATTTCATAGTCAGTGTCACGTTATTAACCCTGTGTGTGTGTGTGTGTGTGTCAGGTTATGTCCTCGCTGGGTGAGAGCGGAGCGAGTGTGTGTGGTCGCTGAGCGACTGCTGGATGTTGTGTGTGACGCTGAACATAAGACACAAAAAAAGAGAAACATTTACAGAGAGATGATAGAGGAGCCACACCTGTGCCCTGTTACTACGGTAATACACACGCACCATTATCATCATAGCTTACAAAGTCCAACACATCCTTTTACCAAAGTTACATCACACCCTGCACACAGTAACACACACATCCTCTGTTACAGTAACACACACACACACTCCATTACCACAGTAACACACATGTTAGTTGTTATGTTGTGAGTGTGTAGTAATGGTCAGTCTGTGTGTCAGTTCTGTGTGTGGTGGCCGTCTGCGGCGCTGTGGTCTCTGAAGCAGCTCTCTGATTGGATGAAGCGTGAGGTGTGGGCGTCGCTCTCGCTGGTGTCTCTCCTGCCGCCGTCTGCGGCTCACCTGACGGCGCTGGAGCTGAACGCGGCTCTGTCCTGGTCCGCTCACAAGGTCCCGCTGACGGACGCGGCCCCGGAGCCACTCCTGTTACTGGGGGTCCTGGAGCTGAACTCGACTCGCGCCACGCTGCAGCTCAGAGACCAGACACACACTCTCGACTGTCTGTGTGTCTCAGGAGACAGAAGCGCACACATCAACACCGCCTGGCAGGGTAACCACTGGCAGCACTTCATTTACATATAATTACACTATGGAGAAACTTTAGATAAATGAAAATTAAAAATGGTTGACATCACCATAAGTGAAACAAAGTAGTTTTGAAATTACTTGAACTTAAAAGTGTAACCATTATAAAAATATTTTAAAGAACAAAAATAAAAAATTTACAATAAAAAAGGTTTTTAAAATATACATGTTTTTATAGATTAAATTGTTCTTTATTTGCATAAAAACTAATTTAGATTTGTACTGTTTATAGTGTTGGCTGAAGCTTTTATGGCTAATTGTTTGAGTTGTGATGTTACGTGTGTGTGTGTGTGTGTGTGTGTGTGTGTGTAGGATGTCTAGTGTGTGTGCGGCGGTGTACATTAGTCATGGAGAGATTCCTGAAGACACATTTCCCTTCCTGGAAACACCTGGATCAGTCAAGTTACATCACACACAAACACTGCAGGTACACACACACACACACACACACAGCAACATTTTAACAGATTTAAATTAATTAAAAAATAAAGGAATATCACTAAATTTTGTTTCTGTGCTTACTTTGTAACTGTAGATGAATGTTACCATTTAAACAGAATCCAGAAAACTTTAACCTGAGGCAAAAAAAAAACAATTTGGGGAAAAAATAAAACATCTTTAGCAACCTAAAACAGATCTTTATACTGTGTGTGTGTGTGTGTGTGTGTGCAGGGTTTATATCCAGCTGTGTGTAGATGATCTGATCATCATCAGTCCGTCTGCAGCCATGAGCCGCTGTCTGATGGAGGACAGACAGACAGACCGAGAGAGTGCGAAGCGACCTCTGACCCCTGCGGCATGTGTGAGTTTGCTGCTCAGACTGGAGTCGAAGCAGGGCGTGACGCTCAGACCTCAGCCAGGCTTCGTCTGCAGAGCCGTGTGTCTGGGAGACACTCAGAGCTGGATCCATGACCCCAAAAACACCCGGATTCTGGAGAGAGAGCGACACGGAGACACTCAGCAGGTCAGAGCCTTAGCTCCACCCACACTCACATCTCATTGGTTCAGAGGAACAGACAGGTTCTGATTGGTTGGGACCCTGCATCAAGTCCAGTGAGAATGTGAATGTTTTCTGTTCATTTAATTAAATGCTTTGATGATAGACATTAATACAGATGACCTTTTTTTGTATTAATCCAATAATCATGTGAAAAGCTCATGTATTAAAATTATATATATAAAAAATGAAATTAATTGATTATCTGCTGATCAGCTGTAAATATCATAAAACAAAAAAAAAACAATATGGATGCATTCATTTAATTCATTATTTATTATTTATCAATCTGTGTGTTTGCAGATTGAGCTGCACTTCACGGGTTCATGTGTTCGCTGGTTCCCCGTCATTCATCCTGGATGTCTGTACAGATTAATTGCACGCAACACTGAGGTACCACACACACACACACACACCACTTCATCATCTCCCAAAGTATGATTTCTGACTATCAACATAAACTCTGTTTACTCCGAGCAAGAACCGCCCACTTTGATAAAGAGTCCATCTGATTGGCAGCCGTCAATCACAGTTCTGTCTTTTCATCGTCATCATCATCATCTCTCTCTCTCTCTCTCAGGATGTGAGTGTGTTAAAAGCTAAGGGAGTTTCAGTAAGGGGAGGAGTTACACAGCTCAGTAGCCCCGCCCTCCTGCTGCAGCCACAGTGGCGCATTCACATGATCACTGAAGAGCTGCTGGACACACAGGTACACACACACACACACACACACACACACACACATACACACATGCAGATGTTGTAAGTGACCTTTGACCTGTGTGCTGTCCTCAGTCAGGTGTTGCTGAGCTCATGAGCGTGTCTGAAGTTCTTCTCAGCAGGTGAAGGTCGTCTCTGAACACATCTTCAGCTCTGAACACATCCGCATCATCTCTCAGTCTCTGTTTGTGTTTTTTAGCTCCGCCCCCGAGATCGTCTCCTTCTGTGGAGTCATTACTCATCGAATCACATTACAGGAGGACAGCGGCTCCAAACCCAGGATCCAATCAGTGCCGGCAGCGGCAGGTCAGGCCCCGCCTCCAGCCTCTCTCTCTCTCTCTGCAGAGCATCTGTGTTTACAGCAGGTGTTCTCTTCTCTGTGATCAGCAGGCTCTGAGCAGGACGTGCGGGTGCGTTTGACCCTGCAGGACGCTGACCTCCCTGGTCATGTGATCCATGTCTATGTGGATCTGTCGTGTGGTCCGTACACACTCGGTCTGATCCCCGGAGCCACGGTCTCTGTCCGGCACGTTCAGCGCAGACTCTCCAAGTTAGTTTGAGATGTTGCACATTTCTGTGTTCAGTCAGTCAGGACGGTGAAGAGCGCTACACTGAGTCTGTGTGTGTGTGTGTGTTTCAGAGTGTGTAACGTGTACTGCCGCTCTCTGCCCATCAGCTGTGTGAGCGTCACTGGTGTGACGTCAGTGTGTTCCAGGCGAGTCACACACCTGTCACAGCACTGCTGGAGTTATTATGAATTAGCCTGTCCTGTATCTGTGCTCATGAGTAGCATTGTGTTATCACTTCACGACAGCATGCTAGTTGTTTGTTTATTATGAATGATTTATTTTATGCATATGATTATTGAATACGTTGTTGTGTTAGTGTATCAGTTTATGCTAACATGTTATATTAGTTCATAAATTATTTATCTTTTTATTCATTTGATTTAAAACATTTTACATTAATGTGCATATTATTTTATGTGTTGTTGTGTTTTCTTTTACACAAATATGTGTATTTTGTTATTTATTATTAATTATGTGCATATCTTTATATCATACATATGTTTTGTTCCTGTTATATATGTTCTCTAACTCAGTAGGTCACATTTTCCAGCTCTTTAATGAAGTAGAATTAAAATTAAATGAAAATATTGCATTTCTTTGTGCAGTTGTATGGGGGAGAAAGAGTAAAGGTTATTTTATGGTAGTAGTAATAATAATAATGAGTTATTTTATTAATTAACAGTTATTATATATATATAATATTTTGTCACTGATATAAACATTTGACTTTGGGATCTCACGCAGTTTTACAAACAGACACTAAACTGTCTGGAGCGGGCAGATAGTTGCAGTAGACAGTGATGCAGTAATCAATCGACTCTTCACCGATGCTGTGCAGGTCAGGCGTGGCTCCGCCTCCTCCTCCCATGATGCTCTTGGGCGAGTGGGCAGTGAGCCGGGCGCAGCGCTGTGTGCTGGCTCAGGTCAAAGGTCACGTGGTGTGTGTGTTGTCTCTGCGGCTGCAGTGGACGTGTTCTCTCTGCGGGAGCATCTTCAGACAGGTAGTGATGTCATCTTTCATCTTCCTGTTTGTGTTGTTTTTTGACCGTGTGACCTTTGGGTCCTCTCAGGCGTCCTGCGGCCGAACTCACCCGCCGTGTGACTCCACCAGCGCAGTGTTTCAGGCCGAGGCCAAGTGAGTGTGTGTGTGTGTGAGACGATAGAAACCGCTTCAGATAGGTCAGTCGCTCATCGTGTGTGTGTGTGTGTGTGTGTGTGTGTGTGTGTAGGGTGGTGCTGGAGGACGGCTCTGCTGACTCTCACGTCTGGTTCTCGTCCGACACCGTCTGTGATCTGCTGAAGTTGAATACGGTTCAGTGGGAGGGGCTTCAGAGGCACATTAAGGTCAAAGGTCATGTGAAGGTGTACAAACGTGGACGCAGCATGGTGAGTGTCTGAGATCTTCTCATGTGTGCTATCGTGTGTTCGTGACGTGATCACTCTGTGTGTGTGTGTGCAGACGTGTGACGAGGACCCTGATGATGCTGTAGTTCAGTATCTGAGCTGTTTGTGCTCCAGCACCGCTGTGTGTCGACAGATTCACCTCACCTGCAGACTGAGAGCTCAGAGGACAGGTGAACACACACACACACACACACACACACACAGGTGCACCTGCAGTTAATTAATATATTAATGATAGAAATAATACTTTTATATTATTGGTGTTATTATCACCAGTATCTCTAAGACCATATTAGTAGCAGCATCTCTGTAAAAGAAACAGTAAAAACAGAGTATTATTGAAGTATATTAAGTACTTTACAGCAGTGAAATGAAAAAAAGTCCAGATTTTGTCTCCTAATGTTCTTAATTTAGGAAAAGAACTGTTTCTGTGATGCACCATAATATGCACTTTATATGTGTTTGTCATTTCACGTTTGTGATGGATGCTTTATACACACATTAAAATCAAACGCAGAGATGCAGCAGCGTTTAGTGTCAGCTAAATCAAGTGTGTGTGTGTGTGTGTGTGTGTTCCAGGGAAATCTCAGCTGAGGAAAATTCATCGAGGACAAACTGAATTCATCTGCAAATTTCCACCGGCACTGCAGTTACAATGCACACACATACACACACGCTAAACACACACACACACACATACACACACGCTAAACACACAGATACACACACGCTAAACACACACACACACAATCAATCACACACAGATAGACACACACACACGCGTGTCGTGTCATTCGATCAGATGCTGCTCAGTGTTTCATGTGTTTGATGTGAAAAGTTACATCTGTAAAAAAGTAATATTTGTAAAATATTTGTATAATTGTTTTTATTGTTGTTATTTTATTATACACAGTAAATATTGTAAGAAACTCTTGCTAAACCGAAATAAACAGAATTATGTTTCATTCATTGCGTTTCATTTATAGATGAGTGTGAATATCAGTTCAGCTTAAAGTCTCTCAGCACTAACCAATCACAGAGTAGGAAGGTGTGTGGGGGGCGGAGCTCCACACAGAAGTGTGCTCGGGGGGGCGGAGCTCCTGCCAGATGAGAGTTGGGAGGCGGAGCTTACAGACGGTCATTGATCAGACAGACGGCAGCAGGACAGCAGGTATGTCACACTCTAAACTCTACCGTGATCACATGACATGATTTCAGGGGGTCTTCACACGCTTGTGTTTTTGGAGGTCTGATATCTTATGACACTCACTCTGTCAGTTATGCTTGCTGAATATTGCTCATTTTAACTGCTCTTATGAAGCACACACATCTGGCTCCAGCAGATCTGTGTGTGTGTGTGTGTGTGTGTGTGGACATTGGCTCTGTGTGTGTTGTGTGTGTTTGTAATAGAAATCGATGTGTGCAGCAGAAGAGTAAATAAAGCTTCAAAGGGAGAACTACTTCTGAAGTTATGAACGCACGTGAAAGGAAAAAAGTTCTGGAGGAGTTAGTTAAGTTAGTGTTGGTGGTTAGTGGTGCTGGTTAGTGGTGCTATATTCTGTAAGTTGTATTTTTAGGACTAATATCTCACGTTGTGTCTGTTGAAGTCTCATGTTCTCGATCTGAGGAGCTTCAGGTGCTGGTTCTGCTGGATGATCTGATTCACAGATTCCCAAACGTTTGCTCAGCTTAACCAGATATGTACTTAAATATTTCATTAATTTATTAACCCATTCACAGTTCTCTGATGTTTATTATGATATTCAGAATAACAATTCTTCATAACAACATTTATATAAAAGCATTATTATTTAATTATGAATGTGTTGTGTTGTGTGTGTGTGTGTGTGTGTGATGGCCGGTTTGAGTTTTAGATCATCAGAGTGAGGACATTTTTGCCGGTCCTCACTTTCTGAAAGCCCTTTAAAGACCTGTTTGAGGGGTCAGGTTATAGTTGGGTTTAATGTAAGGGTTTAGATAAAGCACTTGGGTAGGGTTAGGGTCAGGAGTATGTCCCCACAAAGATATCTGTACAGAGTTGAGTGTGTGTGCGTGTTTGTGTCTGTATATGTGTGTTTTTTGTGAGAGTGTGTGTGTGTGTAGCTGTTGTTTGGTGCTGGCGGGTGTGTCTCTGCGGCTGTGGTTTATCTGTCGCTGGACAGCAGAGATAGACTGAGTGTAAGTGATGGTTGTGATGTCGTCAGCGCAGGGATTGATGGGAAATGAGCTGAGGCTCGTCTGGTGTTGCATCACATCTGTTGATTCTCTGATCCGGTCAAAAGCACAGGAGTTTCCAGCATGACACCCATCATCAGAGTCAGGGACTGACCGGTCCTGCTGAGACCAAATACACATGTGACCATTGCTGTGTGAAATGTTTCTTATTGGTTATTAATAACTAGCAGTGGAGGTCTATGTAATGTCTCTAAGTGTGTGTGTGTGTGTGTGTGTCTCAGGTGTTGAAGTAGATGATGGATTCTGTTGCAGGATTGATTTCTGGGGTAAGAAATCTCTCATTTATTTGTTTTATCATTTATTTTTTCTTTTAACATTAAAGTATAAATATAAACTAAAAATAACAACTTTACATAAACCCATTATTGTATTAAATAGGTGTGTTCTTTAGCAAGTATAGGACATATACAGAAATTCAATACAACTTTCAAGAAAAAAGTTCAAAATTAAATCAAAGCTATAAATCCTACGAAACAGTCTATTGCTTTAAACACTGACCGACAGTTGTGTGTGAGCAGGCCGCAGGGGGCGGAGCTCAGGCGAATGAGGGCGTGGAGGAAGGGGGCGGAGTCCGGTGCAGAGTCCCGCCCGTCGAGTTGAAGCTGGTCCCGCTGGAGGAGGGGTCAGAGGTCACTCTGAACAGTGACTTCACCAGTGCACTGATGCTGCAGCGGCAGATGGACCGCAGGAAAACAGCTGTCTACCTGACCCTGAGCGGCCTGCTGATCTTCACCACAGGTGCACACACACACACACACACACACACACACACTCGTCTGTACTGGCGTTTGAGGTTTATCAGGAGTAATTCAGTCATTTTTGTAATTATTAGTGCTTTAAAACTAAATGGTTTCAGTTGGTCATGTGTTTTAATGCAATGCTCCTGCAGTGCAGTTTTAGGTCATGTGACCCCAATGTCTGACCCTCGCTGCATGATATCATTACACACACTCGTTCGATCTGTAGTGTGCACTAGAGCTGTGTTGGTCTGGTTCTCAGCGTTCCTGCTGGGATATGTGGCGTTTCGTGGGATGTGTGGTTTGTGCGGGAACGAAGCCGATATGATTCCTCTCAGCGACGCAGCGGGAGCTCAACACTCGCCCGAGGGAGGCGTCATGTACATGGCAGAGCTCAGAGAGATGCTGAAGAAATACCTGAAGGAGGAGAGGATTGAGAACACACTCAGGTCAGAGCTGATGAAGTGTTGTGACTTAAATCAGGAAAATGTTCAATTAAAACAAAGAAATAATTTAAAAATAAAACAATCAAAATATAATGTTTACTGAAAGCGTTATTAGTTAGAAAGCTTTTAGTAAACATTATGGAGTTATGTTAAGGCGAGCTGCAGGGTCCAGCACTTCCCTCAGGAGTCGAGGGGAAAGGAGGAGAACATCATCTTAAGCACTGCCTCTTAGAAGCATAGAAGCCCTGTGTGCGATGCAGTTACTAATCCTACAGAACGCGTGACTGTCCCCCACCCTGCTCTTCTTCAGAAAAAAGTTTTAATAACGCAGGTTAAAATACTAATACGGGAGGACGGCGGGAAAGAAGGGTAAATTACGGGACTTTCCTGTCCAAAACGGGATACTTGACAGGTATGGTTATAACAGTTAAATAAAATAATTTTGGAATGGAAGACGATCAAAATAAAACACAGAAAATGCAAAAAAAAACAACAACAACTAAATGATACACAAGTACCCATTTAGAGCAACTAATTTAAAAAATAAAAGCTTTTAAATAATATAAATGAAACTAAATATTAATTAATAAATAAAAAATTTACTAAAAATGATTTGGTCAGGTGTACTAAATAAAAATTAAAATGTAAAAATATAACTTACTAAAAGTTGCACCATGAAAAGTTCAAATTAAATTATTTTAAAATAAACAGAAAATAAAACTTTTTTTGAAGTCAAAAAAGGTATAATTTAAATAACTTAAGCAGTCAAAATAAAACACTTGCTAAACAAATCAAAACATAGTTAAAATAGTGTTTTAAAATTAAAACATTGAAATAAGTATTGACAAAATGTATCAAGTCATAATGTAAAACTAGATAGTAAAGTTTGGAGGCAAACTTTAAGTTGGCTTGAAAAAGCCTAGCTAGAAACTTTAAAATAGTTTATAGAAATCATGCTAGTAACATGAGTTTAAAAAGTTTGAAAAGGTTAAGTTTGAGTAAGAAAGTTAAAAATAGTAAGATTACTAAGTCAGATTATAAAGAGACAGATGATTAGCAAGTTAGTAGTATATTGCTAGCATGTTTAT
>JAUCMT010000108.1:388196-400371 GCA_032357475.1 Enteromius thamalakanensis
TATAAGCTTGTTTCCTCATGGAGACCTCACAAATGTCCCCACAAGGTCAAAATTTACTAGTATTCCTATCTTTGTGGGGACAATTGGTCTCCACAAGGATATAAAAACCCGTACACAATATCGGTAAGTATCAACCATGGTTTTGCAGCACTAACCATATTATGGTATGTAGTAAAACTGGTTAGACAAACAGAGCCAATACACTAAACGCAGTCTTTTTTCAAATATATGTTTTAAAACATGAATATACAGTATTTTAATAAACACATACTGTTACACTGGATATCTTCTTGCCCATAAAATATATGTTTAAATATATTTTGGTATCTGAAGTTTAAAACATTAATATATATATAAAATTAAATAAAATGTGTACAAGCAGGGTTCAGACATTTTTTACTCAGCAGCACATTAGTCCAGCATCTTCACCAATTATCATGCTTTCAGAAAACTAGTTAGTGCTGCTGTGTGAAAGTGTTTAGGAAAGTCAATAGTACTGACAGTGTCGTATAAACATGGCTAAACCCTGAAGACCAATCTGACTCAGTTCAGTGAGTCTTTTACCTTGAAAGCGCTCAAACTGATTTAAGCTTCAAAAGAGACAAAAACAGAATAAAAGAGCAATTCAGTTTCATATAATAACACTGAAGATAGTGATGGGAGCTTTTTGAAACGTTGATGCGCTACAAGTGTTGCTGTGTGGATCTGAGGGGTTGCTAGGGTGTGTGTGTGTGTGTGTGTGTGTGAGTCAAACTGAGGTTAAAGGTCAAAGGGGGTCAAGCAGCTGAATAAACTACAGTCAGTCAACGAGAAGAGGAATGTTTGAGGAACACACACACATCTCTCTCTGGGGTCTTTTCATTGACTTCCGTTGTTTTTCTCCTGCACTAACGATGCTTCCTCTCTCACAAACCTTTCCTGCATGAGTTAACATCATCAGTGTGCATTCATCTGCTCTCAGTGTTTTGTTCTCTCACACCTTTCCTCCAGAACTCGGTGTCGTCACTGGTCTCTGAGTTTTCAAAATCATCTGTGTATTCGTTTCCGGAGCCGCTCTCGGACGTGACGGCCTTCATGATGACCTGCAAACACACACATGATCATTCATTCATGCGTTCTTCTGCAGGAAATGATGTCACAGAAGGGATATTGAGATGAAAATAGCATCAAGCTGGTTTCCAGACCAATGACACACTGATGAAACAGGGCTGAGGGTCCTCCAGCCAATCACAGGCCAGTCAGGAGCTCCGTCTGAGGAGTTCAGAGCTCTTATTGGTCGATTGCTCGATGTGTATTCACGGAGGTCAGCGACCCTGAACTTTGATTCGCAGCAGAAGATGAAGCTTGGTCACAGGCGCGTGCGACCGCTAGTTAGCTAGCTAGTTTATTTTCACCAGTGTTAAAGCAGATACAACTATCTGTTTAATGATGACTAGAATACTGAAACTCTCAGGTCCGGTTTCACAGACAGGGTTTAGACTAAACCAGGATTAGACCATGGTCCAATCAGGACATTTAAGTGATTTTTATTGAAGTGCACAGAAAAGTTGCTTTCAATTAAAACAGCTCAGGCTTACATTTGAGGACTGTCTGTGAACACGAGGATAAATGTTCCACATTAAACATTAAAATCAAAATCTCTGTTATTTTTGTTCACAGTTTGGTTCTGTTTCTACCCAGAAACCAAAACACTGAAACATCTACAAGTTTATTAACGCTAAAACAATAAAAAGAAGTAGACAGAAGTATTGTAAATATACAATACTGTAACATCAGTACTGTCACTTACCTCCTGCGTGAGAAATGAGATCCTGCAGTGTGTGTGTGTGTGTGTGAATCTGTACTTTGAGCTTGTGTTTGAATTGAAGAATATTTACTTTGTGTGCAGTAAACATGATCTGTCCACACAGTACAGATGTGTGTGTGTGTGTGTGTGTGTTTGTGTTTGTGTTTGTTTGGTTGAATTCTTCACTGAAGCATTTAAATTCCTATTTTAGACTTTTGTCTTCTGCAGATGTGGATTGTTGTGATGTTTTTATCAGCTTTTTGGACTCATTCTGATGGCACCCATTCACATCCATTGCTGAGATTTTCAGCAGGTCTGATTATGAAACAAATCTTGGATGACCTGGGAATGAGACTATTTTCAGTGTATTTTAGAACAGAATATATATTACAAATTAAAAACCTTTAAAAGAAAGCATTCTAAATGGTCTAGAAGGAAGAGTTTGGTTGTAAAGTGCTTGACAGTGTTTGTAATGTTTGTCAGTTTGACCACCAGTCTAAAGTTAACACTAACTACTCATTTTATCATTCCTGTAGCTTAGCTCCTTTAAAAATATTTCAGTTTTTATTAATTAGTAAAAAAAAAACAAATTCGTGTGCATATTTTTTATTTTTAAAATGTAAAATAAAATAGCAGAGCATATAAAAATACATTATATTTATAGGTGTTTTGACAATGTAAAAACACTATATTGATTCACACATATATGTTGGGTTTTTTGGAGAAACGTTATATACACACCCCCTTTAAGTTATTCCTAAAACGTGGCACTCCTCCCTCAATCACTCTTTCTGTAGCCCAAAGGGTGGATTTTTAGAGGAATTTATTTGTCTGACTCTGATTGGACGAATGCCGTCGCGGTCCCTGTCCGTCATCGTGTGCTCCGCGGTCATTGGCTATCTGAGCGGAAGCGAGGCGGTTTTTTTAAGTTGATGGTGAAATTCCTGCCCTGCGTCCGAGAACTTCGGTAGATTTCTTTCACTGGAGCGAAAGGAAAACCGAACCGAGCCGAACCCGAGCGCGATGACTGCGGTGCGCCTGACCCTGACCCTGATTCTGGGCGTCGTTCAGCTCTGCAGAACCGAACCGCGGCCCGGGAAGCCCAGTAAGAACCGTTAACGTTTTCCATCACGTCTTGCTTTAAATGTCCAGTCAGATCCGAATGTTAACCGCGCACGAGCTGATCCGAATCACGACCTCGGCGACAACAAACCAAACCAGAACCGAACAGAACGTCTTCATAGTCACTGTTGGTATTGTTCAATACCAAAGTTGTGTTTTTGAATTGTGGTAAAATAATATTAGCTCCTATTTGTCATCACAGAAAATAACAAGAAACTGCAGGAAGGGTTCGGTTCTGCTCGAATCAAATACATAAGTTATACTTCGAATCAATAACGTTACTGTAGCATGATGTGTTTTGATCCAGAAGCTCTGTTTACCATGGCAGATGTGTAAAGAGGAACTCAAAACATTTAGAAAACCTTAACCAATCTGAAATGTATTGAAAATGTTGAATAGAAAGGGAAGTGGGTCCTTTAGAAGCTTCTGGATCTCCTGCATGTGTGAGAAGATCCACAGAATCCTTCAAGGAATTAGACCTCATCTTCTGTGGGATCGCAGACGGATTGGGAACATTTCTATACAAATACATGATGGTAGAAGATTTAATTAATAATCAATGTGATTAATAAGCATTGATGACTTATTCTTGGCCATTTTGAGATGCTCCGCTTTAGTCATGTCCAGTTTATTATTGTTAGCCAAAAAATTAACAACCGTTTCAACATAGTTCAGTGAGATATGAACACATGCATTTAGTGTTACATTAAGAGTTCATTTTTTCCTCATTTCTCATCATTATTGGAATAAAAAGTGTGTTGAGCTTCTGTATTTGAGCTTAAATTAGATATTCGTGTAAAAAACAAAAACTTATTTTGTCAGGGAATAAAATTGTATTAATTAAATGTGAGAAATGTAATAATTCCCATCAATTTGATTTGTATTTCTATTGCTGCAGAGGTCACATATTTTGTTTAAAGTGAACACAGACACAGATGACAAAGCACTAAGGAGTGTATAACTACTTTATTTTGTGGTTAGTGTAATTGCTATTTGTGTCATTCTCAAACTTTTTTGGGGGTAAAAAGAGTTTCTTGCACTTTCCTTTACTGCTGCAACAGGCTAGTAACGGAGATTTGCTGACGAAACCTTGAATTCCTCTTGTACGGGTCAAAGATGGGTCTTGTTTTTGAGTAAACTTTGAGTCTTGAAGTTCTCATGTAAGTCATCTTTTAGTCTTTCTTAAACTGTTAACTGTTAAACTCTGTTTTTGTTTGTTTGTTTTGTTTTATTTTTTTAAACTCAAAGTGCTGAGTTTTGGCGAACTGCACCAAATTTTGTCTTTTCAAAGCGCATCTAAGTGTTTCAGTTTTGCGCTACACATTTATGATGCCAAGTAAAACATTTCCACCTAATTCAGAAACAAACTGATCATTAAACTAGCTTTTTGACCAGTAAAAAAAAATTATGCTGGTCAGTTTTCCCAAATGTAAGCGGTTAAATGCAAATATTGTTAGCTTTCCAAAACCCATTAATGTGCTTATACTTCGCGAGCTCATTGATGACCCTAAAAGAGACATTTTCACCAAATCTCAAGAAGAAATGGATTGTTTAACCAGGATTTCAAGCATTTTGGAAATTAAGTGTATTTTAGTTTGATTTAAAATATAAAATTTCTTTTTTATTATATTAACAGTCTTTCCAAATCACTTCTATGTGTCAAACTTTTACCGGCACATTCTTAATGCTAAATGAAAACATCCACCAAATTTTTAAGGGAAATAATCACCTTAACCAGTACTTCAAGCAGTTTGAAAATATAGCATGGCTCGAGTTCACCGTGTCTTGAACAGCCTTTCCTAAACACTTCTATGTGTGGAAACTTTGCATGCACATTCATGAGCCTAAATGAAAAATATCCACCAAATTCCAAGAAGAAATAAAGGATTTAACCGGTATTTAGCGCAGTTTGATTAATGAAGGCTGGTCACATTGACCCCGACACAACAGAAGAGTTCAATATATGGTCCAGCCTTCTCTCTGAGTGAGTAGCAGTGAAGTCAGTGATGTGTTCTGATCTGTGATGTGTTTAGATGAGCTGCTGGTGATCACCGCCGCGACTGAAGTGACCGATGGCTACCTGAGGTTCATGCACACCATCCGCCAGTTCAACTACAGCGTTCAGGTGTCTCCTCCGATTCCCTCCAGACCTGTTTCTGTAGTTAACATGACGTCCACTGCATCCATTATACGTGTTTCTGGTGTTCTGCAGGTGCTGGGTCTGGGTGAGGAGTGGAAGGGTGGAGATGTGGCCCGGACCGTCGGTGGAGGTCAAAAGGTTCGATGGCTGAAAGAAGAACTAGAAAAACACAAAGACAAACAAAACACTGTCATCATGTTTGTAGACAGGTGAGAACCCAATGCCGTGACCCCATTCTCTTTTCTCTCTTTAATAATAGTTTCTTTATTTCTGTAACTTGATTCGCTAACCCTGGTGAAGGGTTCATTACCAGATACATTACCATCACTCTGTTCTTCTGTTTGATAATGTTCAGTGCTTTGCTACAATCTGTATTGTTAAACGTCACTCGTGAGTATGAGGTTACATTTGCCCCACAAACAGTGGGCCGCTCTGTGATGTATACATGAGTCATCGTGTGAGATGAATTAGTGTTCTTTATGTCGTTTTGTTCTGTTTATGTTTTCCAAAGATGTGTTGTAGAGCTGAATAGTGATGTGTGTTTGCTCACAGATTCATGTGGGAAACAAATAAGTGTTAATATTGGTAACTGACAGAAACTAACAAATCAAATTGAATTAAAATATACATTAACAGTTTTTCCCCAGGTGAAGCACTAAAATAAGTAAAGGGAAAAAAGCTGAAATAGCATCGAATTATATATATATATATATATAAGTAAACGCAATGGAAGATTAGAAGTTAATTCAAATTATTTTAATAAAAACACATTTTAATTACCTCTCTCTCTTTTTTTTCTATTTTCTATTACAACGACTACTATAATAGTAAATCAATAGCACTTCAAATAGAGTTGTAATGCCACAAAATACACCAATGACTGAACACATGGACTAATATAAAGAACAAAGCAGACAACTGGTTTTGGAAATTCATAACTGAGCTCCCTTTACAGTGATTCTGTGGTGTTGTGTGTGTGTGTTGTGTGTGTGTGTGTGTGTGTGTGTGTAGTTATGATGTGATTTTAGCCAGCGGTCCAGAGGAGCTGCTCAGGAAGTTTTCTCGCTTCTCTCATCGCGTGGTTTTCTCCGCCGAGGGCTTCTGCTGGCCGGACCAGAGACTGGCGTCCAAATATCCAGTAGTGCATCACGGCAAACGCTACCTCAACTCTGGAGGTGTGTGTGTGTGTGAGAGTGTGTACAGGTTTTTATATCCTCATGGGGACCAATTGTCCCCACAAAGATAGGAATAATAGTAAATTTTGACCTTGTGGGACATTAGTTAGGTCTCCATGAGGAAACAAGCTTATAAAACATACAGAATGAAGTGTCTGAGAATGTAGAAGTGTGCAGTGTTTCCTGTAAGGGGTAGGTTTAGGTGTAGGGTCAGTGTAGGACAATACCACATACAGTCTGTACAGTAGAAACACCATTACACCTATGAAGAGACAAAAACCAACGTGTGTGTGTGAGAGAGTGTATGTTGTGTGAGTGCAGTGAAACCCGCAGCTGACGCCCGTGTTATTGTTTTTGTGTGTTTGTATAGGTTTCATCGGCTACGCTCCTGAGATTCATGCCTTAGTGAAACAGTGGAAATACAAAGATGACGATGATGACCAGCTGTTCTACACACGCATCTACCTGGATAAAGAGCAGAGGGTGTGTTTGTGCAGTTATTAACACACAATGAAGCACTGAGATCATCTGTGTCTTTATACAGCAGCAAGCAGGGATATTATCCTTCACTAACACTACTGAGAACATTTAGTGAATTGAAATATAAAATAAGAATACTGAAATAAAACTTAAAGAGAAGTAAAATGTAAAGGATAAAGCAAACCTATGTGGTAATATAGAAAACAAAAAATGCAAGATCAGCAAAAATGAAGCCAAAAGTAAAATGAAATTACTAAAATGTTAAACAATTGAAAAAAAAATTAATAAAATATATATTTATATATATATAAACCTAAAATGAACATTTTATTAAGTACAACAGCATTTCTTTTTTTTTAATCATCAGAAAATCCTCTTTAGTTAGTAAAGTTAGTGTAACCATCCAAGTCTCAGAACCAGGGGCCTGTAATCATAATATCTTATGAAAAATTAAATAAATTATTTAAAAACCTTTAGGAGAATTTATCCTAGGAACTTAAAAGTTTAAGAAATACTTTTATTAATATTTTCATGAACCTACAGTTCTTTGAGTGAATGACACACACATGCTAAAAACAAGTTTTTCTTTTTCAGAGGAAGTTCAACATCACGCTGGACCACAAATCCCACATTTTTCAGAATCTCAATGGAGCCATAGGTACACACACACACACACACACACACACACACACCTCTGTGCCTGCAGTCCTGCTGTAATTCTGTCTGTGTTCTTGTGATTTTGTCTGATGTCTGTGTGTTTTTCCAGAGGAAGTGGTCCTGAAGTTTGAGAAGTCCAGAGTCAGAGCTCGGAACGTGGCCTATGACACACTTCCTGTCGTTATCCATGGCAACGGCCCGACCAAGGTAAACATTCTATACAATAATCGCTCTATTACCGCTGCCCCATCATGTAACATACAGACATTTACTGCTACACTGTGACTCACTATTCATCTGTGAATCCTAAAAAACACATTTCACAGTGTCCACGAAAATACTGAGCAGCACAACTGTTTTCAACATTGATAATAATCTGAAATGTTTCTTGAGCCGCAAATCAGATGTGTGTAAATAAGATTGACAAACATGTCAACAGCGTTTAGTGGTCTGTGGCGTTCTTTAGAATATTTAATTTAGATTATAATATAAAAAATTATTTACTGTAATAATATAAAATGTTTATAATTTATATATGTAAAAATTACAAAAAAATAAATATAAAATCAAGATATTTGATATATTATAACATCTTTGCATATTATAACAAGTTTTATTTTTTTTACACCTAAATAATTTAATTGTCCAAGCAAAGATTTTAGCACATTATTAAAGCTTTACAGTTTTCCGGATGTGACAGTATCTGTGATTAGACGTCACAATAGGCTGAGTGAGTTAGGAAAGGGACTAACTGTTCATCTGACCAATGACCAGTAAATGTGATTGACTTTACGTCACTGCTAACATATTAACTCTGTTATTTTGTGTGTGTGTAGCTCCAGCTGAATTATCTGGGTAACTACGTGCCGACGGCGTGGACGTACGAACATGGCTGTGGGAACTGTGACGATGATTTGCGGGACCTGAGCGGTCTGTCTGTGAGTTAGCCAACACAAGCACAGTCTGACATGAGTGTTGTGTGTTTTAGGAGGTGATGAGACGGTGTTTGTGTGTGTTTGTGCAGGACGAAGAGATGCCACTGGTGTATGTCGCTGTGTTTATCGAGCAGCCGACGCCGTTTCTGGAAGAATTTCTGGAGCGACTCGCTACTCTGAACTACCCACACACACGCTTACGACTCTTCATACACAACAACGTACGTACAACAGTGACGGCATACCTTTTACTTTATTAAATTATTCAGTAATTATGCTCATTTTCATACGCAACAATATATGTACACAATGACATGTATTTTAAAGGATTGCATTAAATTTGGTAAATTATTAAATATTATTTTCATACATAAGATCCCAAGTACGCATCAGATATTAACCAATATTGCTTTTTTTAAATGCCGATATCAATACAGATCATTTGCATGTTTATGTGCCGGGCTACCGGTATTTGTCCGAATACAAAGACAACAATATACATTTTAAAATGGAATTAAATAACAATTTAATAATTTATACACAATGACAACAATAGTGCATTTTTAAATTAGTAAATTTAATTATAAAATTTTCATAGAGCACAAGGTATGTACACAACAAAAACTACTCACTTTCTAAACGTTTAAATTATTGCATTACGTTCATTTTCATGTGTAGCAAATGCAAGTACACACTAGAGACCAACAGATATTGAGTTTTTATAACCGATAAATACAGATTATTTGCATGTTTATGTGGCAGGTACTCGTAATCAATATACAAAACTTATTATTATTATTATATTTGTTTATTTTTGGTATATATTTTTTCATTTTAATTGTTTTTGTGACACAGTTAAAACAACATTACATAAATAAACCCATTAATCTAACTTATTAATCATCTTATAAATAGAAAAAAAGGTTAAAAATAAAATTAAAGTTCGTATTTTTCATGTTAAAATGTAAAATAAAATGTTATCTTCATAACACATCATCAGTAGAAAGATTGCATGCTTTCTAATAGAATTTGGTCTGATATTGGAAAGTCAGTATCCAATTATTAAAAACTAGTTCAATATTGGTAAACCCGATTATCGGTGGATCTCTAGCCCTCATACTGGCCCTTCATGCATGTTTTTTCCTGCTGTGTGAGGTACATGTTCACACACGTGCTGGTGAAACACAAGTCACATGTTCTCTCACACACACACACACACACACACACACTGACTGTGTGTCTGCGTGCAGGTTGTGTATCACGAGCAGCACATAGAGCGCTTCTGGACGCGTCATCGCTCGCTCTTCCCTGCGGCGAGAATTGTCGGACCAGAAGAAAACCTCAAACAAGACCAGGCCAGAAACATGGCAGTGTAAATACACACACACACACACACACACTAGAGATGAACAGTGCAGGTGATTGACTGTATTGAATGAGCGGGTATTTCCCATGATTCCACTGTCTGTGTGTTTGTGTTTCAGCGAGGCGTGTAAGAAGGACGTCTCCTGCGATTATTTCTTCAGCATCGACTCTGATGTTGCTCTGACCAATCAAGATATTTTGAGGATTCTTATTGAAGAGAACAAGTGAGTGAACACGAGTCCCTTATTTCTACAATATCATGAATCACATCATGATCTTCTCTGTCAGGCTTTATACAAATGTTTTGGTTTATGACAAAACACCTCTAGTGAACTTTTTTCTTTTTTTTTTTAACTTTCAAATCAAGTTTTATTATACGTTATAAATAAGTGGGAAAAAAGGAGTTTCACAGGGCAGTATTATTGTAGCGTTTTTTATTATTGTTATGTTCATGGTAAAAACTGAATAAACAAAAAAAAAACATCCAAAGAGAAAACAAACAAGGTGGAAAACAGATTTTATAAGGCCCTAATATTGTTAACAATTTAATAAATTAATAAACTCTGGGACAGCAGATTTCATATTGTCCTACTGCTAAAGTGTAACTGTTAAACTGCTCCTTTGAGTAAAAATGATTTGACCTTTGACAGAATCAGGTCCGTTTTAAACAGACTGCACTGATTTCAGGATGTCTTCAGGAGATTCCAGTAGCAGTGTCTTGTTTCCTCACTGCCGCTCTTTTATCACACACATCCCACAAAGCATGTTTCTCCGCTCCTGATGATCTGTGTGTGATGTTGGCAGGGCTGTGATTGCTCCCATGCTGTCTCGACACGGGAAGCTCTGGTCCAACTTCTGGGGCGCTCTGAGTCCGGAGGGCTTTTACTCGCGCTCGGAGGACTACATCGACATCGTCCAGAGCAAGAGAGTGTGAGTGTCATCCTGTGTGTGTGTGTGTGTGTGTGTGTGTCGCTCTGACTCTCCTCCTGTCTGCAGTGGATTGTGGAACGTTCCCTACATCACTCAGGTCTATCTTCTGCGTGGAGAGACTCTGCGCTCGCGTCTGGCCGCCGTCTCTCTCTATCAGCAGGAGGGCATGGATGCAGACATGAGCTTCTGTAAGAGCGTCCGCGATCAGGTGAGCACTTGAAGATGGAGCTAATGTACGGTGGAATGTTCTTTTGAAAATTATTATTGTAAAGCATGTTATTATTAGGAACAGATTTCTGCTGTGCAGCTCGTTTCTTTTGTTTGCTGAAAAGTAAAAGGAAATTATGATTACCGCCATTTTATAATACATCTGTAAACATACAGCACAGTTTCTGATAAAGTAAAACAAAGACCTTAGTATTTAAAAAAATGTAAAAAACTTCCACTGTAATATGACGACAAATTCAGATATGAATTATGTATCTGGATTTGAATTTCTGTTTTGGATATTAGTCGGTTCAGTTCCTCATTTTCATATTTAAACAATGTCTCTGTGTTACAGATTTTCTGAAACTAAGTAGGGAAATATGCTGATGTTTCTGGTTGATATTTTCTGCTCTCCACGTGTGTGTGTGTGTGTGTGCGCTGCTGCAGGGCATCTTCATGTTCGTGTCTAACAGGGATGAGTTTGGCCGTTTGGTCTCCTCCACCAATTACAACATCAGCCGTCTTCATCCAGACATGTGGCAGATATTCGACAACCCAATGGTGAGAGATTCACATCAAACACACGAGTGCAGAGATACACACGAGACTAACCCTGTGTGTGTGTGTGTGTGTGTGTGTGATCTCAGGACTGGAGAGAGAAATACATCCATGAGAATTACTCCAAGATTTTTGAAGATGATGAGAAGATCGTTGAGCAGGTGAGACTGAAGATCGGATGCATCTTACCTCTCGTTTCTAAAAGATCCAGTCTTCCTCAGCGGATCTTCACAAGCCTCCAAAACACCTCACATCTTCTGAGGAGACGCTATTTCTTCAGCTCTTCACTGAGACATATTACTGGAGATATGGAGTGATGACTGATGTTCAGATCAGTTTATATCAGTCTCTGCTGCACTGTTAGAAGATCCCGCTGGTTTAATACACAAGCAGCATCTTATCAAAGAAATATCAGCATTCACAGCAAACTCATATTTTTGCTCCGGTTCTTCTATATTCTCACTTCATCATAAGAGCCATGAAAGCTTGATTGATTGCATATAAACATAAAACACAAAATTGTCTGTGTGTCTCAGCCCTGTCCAGACGTCTACTGGTTCCCAGCGTTCTCTGACAGAATGTGTGATGAGCTTGTGGAGACCATGGAGGACTTCGGTGGATGGTCTGGAGGGAGACACACGGTCAGTGACCTCAGTGTGCGCGTGTGTGTGTGTGTGTACAGGTTTCTATATCCTCGTGGGGACCAATTGTCCTCACAAAGATAGGAATACTAGTATATTTTGACAAGCTTATAAATCACACAGAATGAAGTGTTTGAGAATGTAGAAGTGTGTGTGTTTCCTGTAAGGGGTAGGTTTAG
>JAUCMT010000109.1:7244-19374 GCA_032357475.1 Enteromius thamalakanensis
AAAACTTCATTCTGTGTGTTTTATAAGCTTGTTTCCTCATGGAGACCTAACAAATGTCCCCACGAGGTCAAAATTTAATAGTATTCCTATCTTTGTGGGGACAATCGGTCCCCACAAGGATATAAAAACCTGTACACACACACACACACACACACACACACAGGATCTGAGGTCGTGTAGTGGATCTGATATCTGATTCTATAGTCAATATTTTCTAGATTCTGGTGTCTGGGTTGACCTGCGCTGCGCTGCTGAAGACAAACAGTGTCAGAATCTTACCAAAACACTCCACACTCACACAAGGAAAATACATCCTGCATAACTGCAGGAGAGAGTTTACCCCAAAATGATCACGCTAGGAGTCAGAAATATGGTTTCAAACCTGTATGCGTTTCTTTCTTCCGTTTAGATTGAATCTTTTAGCAGACGTTTTTAGGGTCTGATCTTCTGATGTTGTATGAGGTAACCCTGCAGGACCAGGACATTGTCACAATTTGGTCTGTGAAGATTAACTGATCGTTGATCATAACCACGAGGTTCCTGGCCGTCCTCGAGGGAGTGAGCAGCTATCGTCGACTCCTCAAGATAGAGCTGAGTGTCATCAGCATAGCGTTGATAGGAAAAGTCATGCTTCTGAATGACAGACGCTGGAGATGACATGTAGATGGAGAAGAGAAATGGTCCGAGAACTGAGCCTTGAGGAACCCCAAGTGTAACTGTGCCTTAAAAACCTATAGGAACATATATAAAAGCTCTGCCATCGAGTCTGTTTAAAGATATGTCAGTTTACGGTTTTTCTCTGTAGAACAGGTTTTTACCATTAAAAAAAAATCAAGGTAATGTTTTACAGTGTAGCACAGGTACATTTGTAGCAATAGCCAAAAATACATTGTCAAAATTACCAAAAATATGTCAAAAATCATTAGAATATTAAGTTAAGATCGTGTTCCATAAAGATATTTAGTGTATTTATTTCTGATTGGTAATATGCATTAAGAATATATTTAGACTGTGTTTGCTCCCTCAGATTCCAGATCTCAGGTATAATCCTCTCCTAACAAACCAGACATCAGTGGAGAGATGATTATTCAGTTTTCAGATGATGTATAAATCGGATTGGTATTGCGGTGTATTGGGTGTGTGAAGGCGCATGCGGTCTGTGTTTGTGTGTGATATCAGATGGAGTGGGTGGAGTGTGGAATGCTGGGATCTGTGTGGGCGGGCCGAGAATCCCAGCACAAGTCGTGATTGGCTGCGGCGGACAGTGGGCGGAGAATAGAATCAAAGAGTGCAGTGTGTGTGTCTTTGACTCTGCATGTTTACATGTGTTCTGTGTGTTTGCGTGTCACACGGGAACACACACACACACACACACACACACTCATGTCCTGGGAGAACACAGATCTGGAGATTCGCTGAGATTCCGGCTCAGACAGTTGGACTTTCACCCCAGATTACTCTAATCCATCCGCTGCTACTGGGATTTCTGGGATTGACGGATTACAGCACAACGGGGTGTTCAGAGGCCGCCGGGCGTCTTGTGATGAAGGAACGTCACCAGGACTCTCGTAACTTCCCTGCAGCTCTGGAGAAATGAACGGATCTCAGTTTGTTCTCTGCAGTGCATTTTCTTGTCATTGTAATCAATTTTCATGAAACTGGGGGAAACAAGCAGTGCATCCAGTTTTATTTTTGAAGTATTTATATGATATAATAGTTTTATTAATTATATTATTATATTTTAATTTACTTTAGTTACATTTTAGTTGTTTTAAGTATTTATTTTAATGTAGCTATTTAGTTTTTACTTTTAGTTTTAGTTTGTATTCATTTTCTAGCTAGTTATTTTAGTGCTTTGACTAATTCCAGGTAATTTCCAAAGCAAAATTTCAAATTTTCATTTATTTATATTTATATTTTATAATTCCATAAATTTTATAATTTTTTTTTTTAATTAACAAAAAAGTGCATTGCTATGTTTTCAACCCCGTTTTTCTTTTATTGCATGCACAAAGTGTAAAATTTAAATTCATATTTAAAATTAATTTATCTATGTTCAGTTTTAATTTATTTTAAGTTCATTTGTTTCTGTGCTTCAACTGATGAGCTGCTTGTAGCTCTTTGTTCAGTAAATCTCGCTCTTGTTCTGCTGAGGGTTTGGTGTCGGTGAATGAGTCAGATCCTGCCCGGATGTTTCTGAACGGGGTCGAAGGAAACAATTACATGATGACTCTTCCTGACGGCGTGTGAAGTCAACCGCGACCTTCCTCTCCATGTGTTTGTGTTTGATCTGCTGATCTTCCACCATGTTTGTCAGCGTACGCAAGATGGTGTCCATTTTCGAAAGTAAAAAACAGCCTCGTCCTCTGTCACTCCCTCTGTGTGAACAATCGCAAAGAGAGAGCGAGAAAACCGGGCCGACCTTGGAGCCCCGCCCCTCCTCCATGAGCTCCGCCCCCTCCACTGTGGTTCATAGGCCACACCCCCACTCAGGAGAACGAGTGAGAAATGCTGGAGGAGTTCGAAGGGTTCGTGATTCCTGGCCGACGGGGAAGATCGATTACTATCCAAGGGTTAGTCGCTTGGCGGTTTCCATGGAAACCCAAGAGCCAATCAGCAGCAAGCACTCCCCACATAAACCAACCAAAAACACAACTGCTGGCCTCAGGACATCGTCCATCCCCACACAAGAGCGAATGTCTTCATCCAAAGCCAGCGTCAGCTCAAAGACGCAAACAGAAACACGTATAGCTCCACCTGCTGGTCAGATCTCAGGAAGTGTTCCCGGATTATCCTGCAGGTCTGCCGCGTCTTGTGTTAGCGATCGGAAATGCCAGAATCCTGCTTGGAGCTCGGTGAGAGTAGAGAAAGGCGGGACTAATGAGCACACACTAAAGCCACGCCCCTCTGACTCCACCCTCCTTTCCCTCCTGCTGTTCTTCCGCAGGTAACTGGGTTAGTTGTTCTGTGGTTTATAATGTATTTGTGTCTGTCGTGTACTGCTGTTATGAGAAGCATGTGCTGCCCGGTGCGTTCAGAACAATAGCATCAGTGTTACACGCATACAGTCAGGACTGTGTGTGCTCTGCTGCTCTTCAAGACAAATAGCCTGGTTTCTAGAGCTCTGCAGATGTGAATGAGTCTTAAATCATGTGTGTTGTTGAAGAAACCGAGCTGCTACTGTACTTAACTTATCATTTCACTTGCTAGACCTGAAAACAATTGGGAAAAGCACAGAAGCATGCTGAAAGAGGGCCCAAGCCATTTCAAGAACCTTCCTGAAAACTGCCAAGAAGGTTTCTAGAAATGTTCCAAAAACTGCTTTATAAAAGCTTGGAAACATCCTACAAACCATCTTTAGTCAGCCTAGCAACCACCTAAAAACATCATAGTAACTGCATAGCCAATAACCTGCTTGAAAACCCTCTAGAAACAGCACAACAACAGTCTAGAAATAATCTAGAAAGCACCTAGGAACAGCACAGTGAGAATAGTGCAAATTAAAAATACGGCTAATACGCATGCATGATTTAGCAAAAAACTCACATATTTACAAAACAAAATATAGACAAGATCATCAGTCAAGTGCAAAAAAATTATATTTAGCAAAACTGCAATGGAAAATGTTCTTGTGATAAATACTTGTGTTAAGGCTCGTCCACACTGAATACCACGCGTGAAAATCTGCGACATTTACCACCTTGTGACTAAACAAATGGTCTCATTTTTTGGATGGTGAAAATCGCTAGGGTATGAGCAGTGGAAAAACCCCGATGATATTCATGCTCTATAATCGACCTGGTGTGTACGAGCCTAAAAACATCAACATAACGGAACACTGTTCATTTGCAATAGTTTGCAGAGTTTGTATCGACATTTATTAAATAGCGCAAAAGCATTGTACAAATCTGTGGAACCTGCTGATTGTTTTATTTTTTGTTTGAATCGTTTGTGCTGAATTATGAATTGTCGATTTGAATTAATGAAAGTTAATTTCTGTTCAACTCTATTGCAGCGGAACTAGCAGCAGCATGATCGCCATCGATAACAAGATCGAGCAAGCCATGGTGAGAACATTCACTATAATAATAATCAGAGAAAATACTCCCTTTGTTGTGTTTTGGTAAATATTTTAAGTAGTGATTTAAATCCGTTCAATGGCTTAACTTCTAAAGTGTTTGAGTGAGCCTGCTGTAATGTGTGTGTGTGTGTGTGTGTGTGTGTGTGTGTGTGTGTGTGTGCGCGCGCGCGCACAGGACCTGGTGAAGTCTCACCTGATGCTGGCGGTTCGAGAGGAGGTGGAGGTGCTCAGAGAGCAAATCAAAGAGCTTTCGGAGAGAAACGCTCAGCTGGAGAGAGAAAACTACATCCTGAAGGCACTCCGGGACAGAGACTGAGCCAAGAGCATCATGGGAGACGTAGTTCTGCGAGAAAAGCCACGGAGCAGTTAAACGTGTGCAGTATTGAGCAATGAGTGCCTTAAAACACAGTAATGACTAATAAAGAGATCATTCTATTATGTTGATTTTGATGACGCCTAAACAGTGCCTATATTTATTACTGTCAGTGTGTGTGTGTGTGTGTGTGTGTGTGTGTGTGAGAGAGTGAGAGAGAGATAGAAAACACTGCTCACAACTAGGTTAATACGTCTCTTTTTAAACCAGGACTGGTTGGGATTTAGTTGAGTTAACTCTGTTAGCTGAATAATGATTGATCTGTAGTGTGTTACGCATCATGACTGCTCTAATAAATAACTCTCACTACTCCAGCTGTGTGCTCCGTTCACTGCACAGATAATACACACATCGTGAGATTAAAGCAGTGTTAAGTGCTTTGATTAGAAACCATGGAAGCCTGTTGTTGCTTAAAAATATCTCACAATTCACTTTTTCTTGCTATTCTGAGTTTATATCTTAATTAGGCTACAGGCTTTATTAAAATGTCAAGGATTTCTAGAATTTGAGAAACTTCTGAGAAAAAAGTTTGAATTGTGAAGTATAAATGAATTAGTATTATGATCTTTATATATATATATATATATATTCTCAATTCTGAAAATTGCGCAGAACAAAAAAGTAAAATAAACATTTTTTGGTCTTACTTTTTTGGTTATTTTTTTCATTTGTGAAATTTAAGCATAAGGTTTGTTTGTTTTTTTTAAATCTTGGAATCCTGAGTTTAAATGGTGAATTAAAAACACGCAGCTCGTCATATAATAAACATATTGTTAAACGTGGAACAACCAACGTTTCGTAAATTGAATTAATACACATAATTATTGACTGTTACTGTTTTTTCACTGTTTTTCACTTTTCACTGTGTGAGAGTATTTAAACGTATTCCTCAGGTTTATTCTGAAATATTTACACAAAGCGAATTTATCTCAGTGTTAAACGCACTTTATACAGGTCACGGTGTGTTTAATCTAAGTAAATATGTACATATCTGAGTGATTTAAATATTTGTGCGGTAAATAACACGCATATTTTCTCTTGAAGTCTTCCGCACTGCGCGTGCGCAACAACGTCACCTCCACCCGGAAGTGCGTCTGAGAGCGGCAGAGATGGAGGGAGTTTGAAAGGCATTTAATTTTCCTCAAGTTAGACGTTTTCTGAATCTATTCTCGTGTATTTCACCGGAAAACGCAATGTTTTTCTTTTGCGCAGCAGTTGAAGTCAAATTTTGAAGTTAAAGGTGAGTTAAAAGTGTTTTAATTTGTAATAACGAGATTGAAAACTGCGCATTATTACACTTTTGACCGTGTTTCGTAGTATTTTCTGAAACACGTAATTAAAAGCAGGTGTGTGAATGTTTATATAGCAGCAGTTAAATGTGAAATACTCGTAAACTATGTGTACATATATTAATATTGTAACGTTATTATTATTTACATTTATGTGCACTGCCTTTCAACAGTTTTGGATCAGTAAGATTTTTTTTAGAGAATTTGTTATTTTAATATGCTTTGAGATATCATTTATTAATGTGAATATTTTTTCTGCACTTTTGTTCCAATAGATGCGTGTGAGACACTGAAGAATCGTTAGAAACCGGCGTGTGTGTACTTCCTGTGTAACTGACTGCTGCTCTTCATCAGATCGTCTGGACTGAGGGTGATGATGTCAGCGGAGCCTGATGTCCGCGTGGCTCCTGAACCCCTGCGGCTCGATCCGGTCCGGACCACAGAACTGGTCTGTCCTGATCTGGACCTGTCCCAGACTCTGACCCCGGAGCGTCCAGCAGACCGCCGCCATCGCCAGGTTCGTTCACACACGAGCGTCCAGCAGATGAAGCTCACCGCTGCTGTGGGACAGTCTGGTGTTTTGTGTGTTTATTAGTGCGTTCAAGGAGGTTGTGTCAGGCTGTGAATGAACTGATCAAATCTGTACCAGTGTAAGAATAAAGTGTGTGTGTGTGTGTTTCAGGTGCGTTTCAATCTGAGTCCTCAGCACAGCGTTTGTTCGGAGCAGGATCTGGACGTTATCACACTGACCCCAGAACCCAGAGATCAGCCTCACAACGACACACTCGGTACAACAAACACTGATGTTCTGAGCTCTCTTAACTCACCTGCACACACATCAACACCTTCAACATGTCTTCAATCAGAGCAGAAACTCACAACTCGTTCCAAACCCAGGACCTTCCTTCACCTTCAGAACACTGATGAAGATATTTTATATGTATTTATTAATTTGATGCAGAAGTTAAACAAAATGAGGTGAATTTATGCTTGAAGCAAGAGCAGTCGTCATCAGCAGGGTCTGTTCAGGAAGTGTGTTCATGTTCTGATACTGGAGTATTATCGTGAGGTGTGTCTGTGTGTCTGTGAACTGCGATGATTCACATCGGCGTGTTCTGTCACGAGTCTGTGTGCGTTCTTCAGTTCAGGTGCTGGAGGGGGCGGAGCTCAACACCACCCTGGCTCTGAGGGCGGAGCTTGAGGAGGTGGAGAGTCAGGTGTTCGATCCTGAGAGAGCGGTGAAAGAGAAGCTGCAGAGCTCAAGCCTCACCAAGAGCCACATCAGCAGCAGAGCAGCAGAAGGTCAGAGGTCACAGCAGTCGTTCACCGCTCACTAATGAGCAGTAATCAATCCCTCCTCCTCCACAGGCCTGAACTTCCCTCGCTCTCAGCACCTGTACCGGGCCTTGGTCAGCGTCAGCCTATCACGCGATCAGCTCATCAGTCAGGCGCTGCAGGATAGGCCAGCACTGGCCCCGCCCACTGCCACACTGGCCAATAAGGTATGTTTGACACATTTTAATATGATGATTGCTAATCACTCTAGATATAAATGTATTTTTATGTGTTTGTTTTTTTAAATATAAATCATAAAAATAATATCTCTAGATATGTTTTATCTTAGTGCTGTCAAACCGTTAGTCTCATTCAAAATAAAAGTTTTTGTGTAAATATGTGTGTTCTGTGCATATTTATTAAATATATAAATAAATACACACATCAGTATATATCTTGAAAATACGTACATTTATATTTGTATGTAAATATATTTAATGAATAATTATCACATATTTCTCTTAAATATATACATGCGTGTGTTTGTGTTTATATGTACATAAGTTTGTGTTAATTGCGGTTAATCATTTGAGAGCACTAATCGTTTATATGTTATTGTTTATATAATAATATTTATCTGTATCTCTCCATGCGTATTCTTACTAGATATGATGCTATATTTGATCATTTTTCTTTCTGTACAGTAAAAACTAAATAAGAGAATGAAATACAACTAAAAGATTAAATGCAAGAACAGGAACAATGTACTTCTTCATGTCTCTCTCATTGTCTAACTTCCTCAAGTATTAAGCTCGTACAGGATGTAGTGTTGAAGCAGGTGTGTGTGTGATTCCAGTCTCAGCCACTAGAGGCTCCTGATCTGCTGCAGTTCTACAGTCCTGAGAAGATGCTCAGAGAGACTCCGCTGTTGCCAGGCGACCGCATCCCTTTACCCCGCCCACGGCCTGTGCCTAGACCCGCCCACACTACCTTTCACCTACATCATCGACACACACTCTGGGACTCATGAAGTGTGTGTGTGTGTGTGTGTGTGTGTGTGTGTGAGAGAGAGAGAGTTTCCTGTATATTAATGTATTGTTTTTAGCTTTCCATGAATTAATGTAATAGCAATAAATCTGTGATGATGTAGATATTCTGGAGGAAGTGTTCTGTAGCAGCTTCACCTTCAGCAGGGTTAGTCATTAAAACAATCCATCAACCAACATCTGAGGAGAAACACACCAAATCAAAGACTCAAACTCAATCATTTTTACTGTAAAACTCAGATTTCTGTTCGTTAGAAAGGCTTCAGTCATAAACGTAAAGTTTCAGTTCATATATTTAAGCATCGCTGTGCATTTCATGTCATAAACCGTAATGGCATTAAATATACTTCTGTAGTTATCCCTGCTGTGTTTTAAATACAAACGTAATATATGTATACAGGAGGGGGATGAAGGCTAAGCTGTCATAAACGCGTGACATGAAGATGTTTAACTCCACGTCTCTTAATCTTTGGTAACCGTCATTAATTACAGTATTTATTATTCTAGCAGATTTGCAGCAGCTCTGGTTTATTAAATACAGATGCAAGTTTATTGGTTAAAGTTAAATATATTCATGTATTTTTCTGTTGGTAGTTCAAATGAACTAATTGTACATCAGTTAAATGGAGATGTACACACTGCTGTTAGTAGAGTCCTGATGAGATCTAGGTTATATCTGCTCGTAGATCCTCTAACACTTGCACTCTGTGCAGCTGATCAGGGGTCAGCAGGCTTGTTTCATTTTACAGCCGTTCAGATTCATTTTCAAGTGAAGTATTTTTAGTGACTAAACGCTGCAGAAAATAATGTCTTCCTTAGTGTTGTTGTCTTGGTTTTCCAGTATATCTAAATATTCTTTCAAGATGCGTTTACTTGAGAAGACTTCAGATATGAAGAGTGTTTGCAAAACAGAAAACATTTTCAAAAATCATGTTTTTCATATCGTGGTATGTTTTCATTGTTAGCTGTTTTTTTAATATATTTTTTTTAAAGAGTTAAAAATGAATCTCTTTTTGCAAATGAACTCTTCATATTTTGTCTTCTGAAAATAATACATTTCCTTAAAACATGCAAAAATATCTGCTCCTTAAATCAAAACTATAAACAAGGCCACATATTTTGAAACAAAAACGATAATCCTTTCACGCAAATGCATCTTGATTTATTCATCCTCGAAAGCAGACACAAGAGTTTGTTCCAGAGAAGAGCTCGTGGTGTTCCTCTGATGCTGGCGTGTGATTGAGCGCATCGATCTGTTCCTGATCTCCAGCGGTGGGCGGCTCAGAAGAGGAGCGAGGGTCGTCTGTCCTCCTCACACACTCTCTGAGCTCTGCTCCAGGGACATGGATGTTCTGGAGGGCTCTGCATCTGGATGGGATTGGTGCTGGAGCTGCGGGAACCGCTCGGACTGGGAGGAATGGGAAGACCGGGCGCTCTTCAGCGACACCGAGCTGCTGGTGTTCACCGCTCTGTGTGTGCCGCTGCTGCTGCTCGGCCTGCTGGGAAACGCCCTGACCATCCTGGTGGTGTGGCGACGCCCACAGATGAGAAGCACCACCTACCTGTACCTGAGCAGCATGGCCGTCTCAGACGTGCTCATTCTGCTGCTGATGCCTCTGGACCTCTACAAGGTGCTGCTGGTTCTGCTCCTACTCCTGTATCTAATTTGCGTATGGTTCTGCAAGTTCTGCAGAGCGGTCAAATTGCTGCTGATCGTCAGGTGTTTGGCGAGTGTGTAGGCATGTATTAGTATATATTCTCTTGTCGTTTCGTTTTTGTATCTCACAATTCTGATTATTTTTAACTCATCAGATTTTTTTTTCTACAAGAAAAGCAGAATTGTGAGATATAAACCTACGAGAGCAAGTTTGTATCTCACAGGAATTTTCTCGCAATTCTGAGAAAAAGAAGATGTTGAAAAGTTTAAAATGTAGAGTATAAAGTCTGGATCAAACTAACAACCCTGAAGGATAGGTTCTGAGCACACTACAGCAGGATGGGTTCTGATTGGCTGACAGGGTTTGTATCGTAACTCATTCTGGATGCAGTTTGAAGTATATAGTTTCTCTTTCCTTTATCCTTATACTCTGCTATTCTTTAATATTGAGAATGATTTTTCGAACAATACTTTAATTGTTGTTTTATCGTTGTCTTCCTCAGTGTGAACAAGCCTCATCTCACAATTTTGACTTAATATATCTCATAATCCTGACTTTTTTAAAAGGAGTCATACAAAGCCAATGATCCACACGCTAATATGATTCTTTAGGGTCTAAGTTTGTGATATAGTTTGTTTTAAAATTTCTAGTAGTTCTAAAAATGCTGATTTTCCCCTGTCATAAACAGCTCTTAAGAAATCACTCTGTTCTGTGTACTTCCCCTTTAAATCTCCACGAGCTCCGCTGACTCCGCCCCTCTTTTCCGAGGCGCTCTCGGAGGATCTTTTTTTAGTCGTATTCATAGTGAAACTCGCTAATTAGCTCATTATTAGGAAAGGAGATTCGCAAAGATTCATTAAAAGACATTATACTCACTGCTTCTGGAGGTGAGGCTGGATCATGAATGATTCACGTGAACATAAACACATTTCTGTTGATCAAGGGGGCGTTTCCCTTCAGAGCCAAATATAAGGTTACTCTTCTGTGTCTTCAGTCTCTCAGATATCGGGAGTAAATCACTACTGCTCTGTTCATTAATACATTCAACAACAAAACAGCTCAATCTCTTAGGAGTCCTGCTTGTCTCTGTGTCTCGGTCTGATGACGGCTCACTCAGGGCGGGTCTGAGGAAAGACTCCAGTTCAGTCTGTGTGACACGCTGCTGTCAATCAACTATTGTGGGAGTGGCCTCTGTGATGTCACACCAACATGCATTGGAGAATGGCTTAATTCACTTATTTTTATTAAATTAAAAGAAAACTAGCTGTGGATCTTTATCATTGGGTGGTTGTGTACACACACTTGAAAAAGTGCGTGTGGCACCGGATGACCCGTTTAAGGATTGTCTATATATTGCAAGTCAGAAGATATAGTCAGCATTGTGAGATGAATATTTGCGATATCAGTTTATATCTTGCTCTTCTGACCTTCACTAGGTGTTTGTTTCTCACAATTCAAAAAGTTTTCAAAGTTCTGAGTTTATTTATTGTTTATTTGTTTTTGTTTTTTTTAATCCTAGCATGGAATAAAACATTTAAAAAAGTTTTACAACTTCATCAGATATTTCTGCTGAAGTCAGAGAGCTATCTCTCCCTTCATAGACAGCAAGTGTTCTTACACAATCACGGCTCAGAAACGTAGAAAGAGATGGTTAAAGTAACCCACATGTCACATGCACTTGTTTCTGGACCTTGATTATGGAGGGATCTCTGCTGTCTGTGAGGACTCTCCAGAAATACCTTCATTAGTGTTCTAAAGATAAACGAAGGTCTTGAGGGTTGGGAACGACGTGAACGTCATTAATTTAATGAATCGTCATTTTTGGATGAACTGTCCCTTTAAGTAATCGGGATGTTGGCTGCGTCAGAAATCGCATACTTCCCTGTACGTTCCCTATCCTTTCAAGTCTATGTACCTCAGGAAAAAAACATTGTTTATTGTGATTAAATTACACTTGTTTAACACAATCTAAATAAATGGATGACTTATTGAAAGTTTAAATTTTCGCGCTGTTGTGACGATGCGTGACAACATCAATATGGCGGATGTAGTACGTCCGAATTCCATTCATACTACCCCCATTCATACTATATAGAACGTAATTTTTAATGGCCGGGTAGTACGTTTATTTTTAAATGTAGTACCTACTTAAGCAGTATGCGATTGCGTACTCAGCACTTGTTATGGCAATGGCCGTTTTATTTTCTGACACACGCTGTAGAGGTAGACCAATCATGAACGGACTGCACCATCTGACCAATCACATCAGTGAGGGCTCACGGAAAGGCGGGGTTCAGACAGACTGACTCTTCGAAATGCTTCACACGAGTCGTTTACCAATCATTTAGAAATGGGGTAAAATTAAATCTATTTTTGGAGAAAACTAAAGTGTTTTTTGACCTTGCATA
>JAUCMT010000109.1:52131-72532 GCA_032357475.1 Enteromius thamalakanensis
TATCAGTAATAGAAGATTGGTGGCAGCTGCGATCGTTCGTGCGTGCTTCCTCCTGAAATACGATTAATTGCTTAATCGTCATTAAAAAAAGTCAGAATTGTGAGATAAAAAGTCGCAATAACCTCTGTTTTTTTTAGGGCAGGAACAGGCTTCCATATGTATTACATAAGGTAAAATACTAAAACAATAATAATTCTGTAACAACAAAAAATATATGACTAAAAATAAATAATCATTCTGCAGTAAATGCTGGGCAAATAGCCAATTCTCACAAATCAAGAATACTGTTTAATGGTTGAATGTAAATAAAATAATTTAAAAAATACAAATTCTGGTTTTAACAATGTGTAAATGCTGAAATGTTCATAAACTACAGTAAGATTAATAAAAAGTCCATGCTAACTAATGTTGTAAGATTTCTTTATCTTCACAAACCAGGAACAAAACTAAAGCGAAACAAAATAACAGAACCCAAAAGAACTGAACAAAAACAAAACAAGGAAATAAAACAAAACAGATCAGAAACCTCGCTAACTAAGTTAGCTGGATTTGATTGTTGACAATTTCTCGTGATCTTGGATTGTTCAGTTCTTCGACGCTCATTTCACTTGCTGTCATAGCAACAGGTCCGTAAGTGTAAACCTGCTCCGGAGCAGGGTTATGATTGGTTGAAATGGCGAGGTCACATCTGATTGGTTAAAGAGTATGACTGACGCAGACTGACTCATGTGGGAAAAGAAAAGAGTCTTGCAATAAAAATTCAAAAACACACAGATAGCACAAAAAAGCTAATTGTCCACAAAACTGACATCTGAACAGACAATAACAAGAAAACAAAATACTCTTTAAAGAAAGAAATGGATGGGGGGAAAAAAGGAATTAGCCTGCACAAAAAGTTTAAGTGTGGAGCAAACACCCACATTTTTCTAGTTTTCATAGCATCTTATTTTATCTTATTAGCATATTCAAAAATTAGATTAAAGTAATTATCTATGTCTATCTTGCAAGAAAGTGCCTACAACAATTTACACACAAATGATGACCACAGCCACACACACACATATATATGGATGGCCATATTTACACATACATACAGTATATGTATACGTGTGTGTGTGTGCGGATGGCTGTGGTCATCATTCGTGTGTTAATCGCTGTGTATGTCTAATCACATTCTGTTCCCCGATTGTATCTATATAATTGGAGGTAATTTTCTCAAATCTGTCATATGGGTCCACTGCTGGCTCTGACATGAAATATGACAAAATGAAGAAAAAAGAGACAAATAAGAGCTGAGATATTATATATATATATCAAGGAAAAAAACCTGTAACATGGGCAGCACTAATCCATTTAATTTTTTCGCTACTTTTTGCCAGCCCTCTCTCCTGGCTTATGCAGCATTAGCTGTGTTTCCCGGAGTCTTCATTAATTTGAAAAGCTCTTGGTCCACTTGATAAAAAAAAATTAGCTTGCTCTTTTGCCATTTCGTCAACCAATCAAAGGCGTTTTTATCAGTGTTTCTAGTATCATGTCGCCCTTTAAACCAACGCACAAACATGCAACAATCCTAGACAACCCAACCAGCTATACTAATCATCAACAACAGGTGCGTTCGGAGAACCGGAATAGCGAGCTCATAGTTAGCGCGATGATTTGATCTTAGATGTGTCATTTGATCTTGGATGTTGATCAGAACAGTAACAAAACAACAGAACTGAACTAAACAAAACAGAACAAACAAATGTTCATTTTATTTTTCTGTTGTTTCTGCTACGCTACACAGTAACAAAACTAGATTGATTGATTGATTGATTGGATACTGTGTTAGGTCACCTGTTGCATGAAGTTAATGTAAAATCTGGGTCCTGAGTCAAAGCTGTTTCACAACCCAGCTTTAAATAGCTTGTTTTCACCTTACCTTATTTCCAAGCAGGTCTGTGGGTGCTTGTGTAACTTGACATTATTAGGAAATTGCAGTTGCCGTGAGCTGAGTAGCAGGGATCCGGCTTAGCCTCCCACAGTCTGCGTGTCCACTGTGATTACAGAGCGCTCCGTTATCAAACCATGTGCTCATAACAGCCCACTCGTGGCTCACATTTCATAACAATGCTCTCAGGATGGATATGTGTGCCGCCTGGCCTCCTCAGTCCAGCATGACATCACCTACCCTCCCCTATGTGCTCCGTCTGTTTCTCTCTCTCTCAATCTCTCTCTTTCTAGGCTGGACATTCATAAATGCCCTTTTAGCCTGTGCTCTCTCTGCTCTTTCCCACGCTGGTCGCATAGTCAGGCCCCTGCAGCGCACATCTGTCCACACAAACACAAACAAACACATGTGACTTTGACGCACTTCTGTGCTCTATGTGTATCTCTTATCACTCTGTCTCCTTTGTGGTTTTGAGGCGCATCTTCCTGTGCAGGATGAGGGATATTTTAACCGCAGACCTTCCCCTCTGTCCTTCCCCTTTCCTCTCAGACTCACCCTGCTGCTACTAGCAACGCTGCACCATCTGACACACGGCGGGACATTTATACTATCAAGAGGACACTGTAATGTAACTGGCTGTTGTTTGTTTTCAACCTGCTAAGTCTTATAATGTAAACAGCTGTTTATATTTTTTGAGGTATTGCATCATCAGTGAAACAATAGTTTTTTTCACTCTGTGTGTACAGGCATTTGTGGTTTACGAGGACACAAATGTCTATAATGACATGGGTACTACAAAGTAAACATGGTTTATGAGGACACTTCCTGTGTCCCCGTAAAACAAAAGGTTTAAAAAACATACTAAACTGTGTTTTATGAAATTCAAAAAGTGCACATAGTTTCCTGTAAGGGATAGGTTTATGTGTAGGGTCAGTGTAGGGCGATACCACAGACAGTTTGTACAGTATAAAAACCATTAAGTATGGAGAGTCCCCAAAAACTACAAATGCAAGGTACATGAGTACTAAGTATGCTAACAGGTCAATGCTAGCTCAATAAACAAATAAATAATAATAATAATAATAAAGAAAAAAACTTTTAAGGTGTAAAACTGAATGGAAGGGACTATAAATAAATCATTTTCCACCATCAGTGTGCAGCATCCACCTGGATGATGTGACGGCAGCCATAGCTTACTGGTGGAGAGGAGACAGAGTGATGAAGCCAATCAGTAGATATGAGGATTGTTAGGAGGCCATAATGTTCAGAGGCCACACCTCTACTCATTTCGAAAGACATGTCTCGTATAGTATGAATGCTTGCAATATGAATATAATCTGGATGTTTTCAATTCTCATTGTCATGTGTCCTGCCAGTGTCAGTTTGTGTTTTTCCATTGCTATTCATAAATTCTCTTCTGTGATCTCATTGTATGCACACTTCAGAATCAAGCCAGAAGTAGTAGGTCATCCAGGTCATTTTTGCCTACTACTTTATGACTACTGTGAATTCAGTTATACAGTACTTCCTTTGTCACATTCTGTTTGTGGGTACTCTATATATATATATAGTACATAGTAGGGAAATATTTGTTATCAGGCTGTGATTGAAAATGGTGTCCACTATATCTGAACACATTCTGGCTAGTGGCTAATGTTCATAATTAATGTGATGAACTCCTGATACTGATACTCTGACACCGGAGAAAACTGATTTCATAAAGCCACTAAAAATCGATTTGGGACCTGTTCAATCAGTCCTTGCAAAATAACTGATGGCCTTTTTTTCTTCTTAAATAAAATAACAGCCATATTCCAATTTTTTTCCTTTTAAAAGCCCACTTTTATACATAAAAGTGCCCTTTAAATGTTTAAAGAGCATAAGCAGAAGGACAAATTTGAAGGACCTGGTTGTCACCGGTCATGAATGTTTTGAGATGACATACCATCTTATTAGACAAGATGCTGATGCTTATCACTCACAGATCACTTTAATGAGAGTCACTTTAAGCCAAAACGTTGTGATGGACAAGGATGCCGTCAGCCCTGTCATTGCGCATAACGGCAACAATTATAGCAGTGCTTTCCAGGCTTTATCTTGCTAATGTGCGAACATCCTTGTTCAACATCGGCTATACAGCTTTATTCGAACACGCATCTGATAAGAGAGGAAATGTATGGAGTTGAGAGGAAAGATTTGGAGCTTAATTGCACCCAGCAGCAGCTTTAGGAAAACGATTTGCGCTTATGGATGGAGATAAAAGCACAGCTTATAACTGAGCTCATGCCTCACGTCCCAATTCCTCTGTGCTGTGTGATAAACAGGTTTTCCCTCTTTTAAAGTTGTGCCGCGTCGCAGAATACGTTTGAGTAAGTGGCCAAAATTGAGAACCTCTGATGATTTGGCAACTGGGTGGATTTGTTCAGCTGTCGGAGTAATTACTAGTATTATAGTCTATGAAAAACTTGTGCATGCTTCTCGTTTAAAAGCGCGATTCAGAATCTTGTGAATTGTGCTCTGGCGGTGCTTATCTGTGGTGTCATGTGTCACATTTACCATGCAGTTTTAGCCGGAATTGTGTTTGAGTTTTATCTAAGAATACTTAGTATGGACCGACATGCCCTAAAGGGCAACCAAATCCATAGTGCGCCTAGATATGATATTTTGAAAACAGACATGTATGGTGCACACACATCCGTGTTCCCTCCAAATGCGAGTGTGAAGTTTCATTTCTTGGTCAGGCAAACTGATAAATATACATTAAAGAGCTTTTGAGGTGATTTACTTCAACATTTCACCCTCCGACACCAAAAAGATCCATTTAATCCCCCTTTCTAGCATGCACACACACACAATCAGTCTATGTAATCAGATAACCACACTGTGCACATTGGTGCCCACCCAGCTGAATATTCTCCATGGTTGACAGGAACTGGGATGTATTTGGTTTCAGATAGGAGATAGAAAACCCATTTCCAGTTAGCTATCAGAATATACAAGTAGCCACACACACACACACACACACATACGCTCATAAAGACACACAAGCTGCTTTTAAACAAACCTCCCCTAATCACAAAACGCTTGTCAACAGCAGTCTCTACGTACCCAAGCACACAAATGAGTAGCGGTACAACAACATAACCATGGTGATAATGAGTTCTGACGTTTGGGCGTGATTATACACACACACACATTAAACTGCTGCATAAGCTCCCAAAATGCATTGCAACAGTGCCCCCTGTCATTACCAAGGCAGCACTTTGGATCTCCACCTACCGAATTCAAACCTCTTTCCATTCAGCTTTAACATAAAGAGCGTACGCTCTCCCCTTCACTAGATCTCAACGAACCCAGCACGGCAGCTTCAACCTTTGCTTCACAATCAGCTTCATCACTTCCATTTCTCTCCTCAAGCGTAGACATAAATATTCATTTGATCCCTCTCGCTGCAGTTTCTGAAAATCTCTTTGTCTTTGTTATGTCTGAGAATTAAACCGGCGCAGGAGGTAACCGTATATTTATCACAAATGGTGTTTAATGGGGTTATATTAGCCATTATCATTCGCGCCGGGCTTCAAAGCTGTAAAAATATTTTGTGGGGCGTCCATCATTATTGTGTCCATGTATTATTTACACAGTCACACAATACCGGGCTATTCACAGGAGCACTTTGCATGTTCAAAGAGCTTTCTGAGAATGGTGGAGTATCTGTGTCTCTGAGGCCGATCCTGTGTTTTGCAGCCACATGCTGACGGTCGTTCTCATGTATATTCCAGCCAGGAATATTCTTCCCCTGAAATTGTGTTCAGATGTGGTGTGATCCAGGGCTCTGTCAGGTGTTAATGATGGACTAACAGATGGTTGACAGACTCAGAACTTACACTCTATTTTTTTTTTTAATTGGGCACACAATGCAGGAAGGAGTGTGAATTGTGCTCCACTAGGAAAACAAAGAGCTGGTGGGTTGAGATGCAGATGCACACTGTCCATTTACTTGTGGGAAACTGTAGTAATGAGTTTATGGTGATTTAGTTGGAATTCAGATGAGATTGTGGTGTGGGAGATGGTCACGCAGAGGGATAGGATGTTTGTTTTTGGATCTCTTGTTCTCAGCAATCATTGATTGGAAATTCTAATCTTAGATTAGTAAGTATCAAAGAGTTGAAAAGGGTTTGGATGCACTCTCAGGCATCCTAAAATAAATAATGAGAAAATCCTAAAATAAATTATAATGAAATGTGAAGTCCAAGAGACCTTTTCACAATTCGAATGAAATGCCCCATTAAATGTTTATGGCAAAAAATATCAAATATTGCTAATAGCTTAAATATTTATTGCTAATGTTAAAATACTGTAGTTGTTGTGTGTTCATTTAAAAATATATATGCCTATCAACAGTTTAAAACAGGGGTGTTAACAAAATGTTATTGAATATTTATTGGAAATGTTTTTATTCCAGGGATGGCAGAGCTGAATTGTCATTACTCTAGTACTTTCAGCATCACATGTTCATTCAGAAATCCATTTTTTCCCCATCTTCTTCTATTAATAGTTTGAAAAACTATTGTGCTGCTAAATATTTTTATGGAAACCATGATACAAAAGGAAAACATTGACTTAAACTATTATTTAGTAACAATGTAAAAGTCTTTACAATCCCTTTAATGTGTCCTTGCTGAACGAAAGCTTTAATTAATATAAATGCATCAGAGACAGATTTTACTAGATCGAAGGTGTTTGAAGAAAAGTATTCAGAACCCCTTAAATTTTTCACTCTTTGTTATATTGCAGCCATTTGCCAAAAAATTTAAGTAAATTTTTTCTCCTCATTAATGTACACACCAACATTTACGATCCAACCTGACAGAACTGGAGAGGATCTGCAAGTAGAAATGGAAGAGGATCCCCAAATCCAGGTGTGAAAAACATGTTGCTTCTTTCCCAAAAAGACTCATGGCTGTAGATCAAAAGGGTGCTTCTACTAAATACTGAGCAAAGGGTCTGAATACTTACGACCATGTGATATTTCAGTTTTTCTTTTTTAATAAATCTGCAAAAATATCAACAATTCTGCGTTTTTCTGCCAATATGGGGTGCTGTGTGTACATTAATGAGGACAAAAAATTAACTTAAAGGTTTTTAGCAAATAACTGCAGTATAACAAAGTTTGAAATATTTAAGGGGGTCTGAATACTTTCTGTGCCCACTGTATATAAACGTTCTGTTTGTTTATAAACTGGATATCTGTGAAATATGCTGCAGAACATTTAACTTGAATAACAAATCTGAGCTAAAACACAAATAAACAGCAAACACAGACAATGTAACGCTAGCGCAAAAAGCAATCGATAATTTTAGCACAAATAACCCGCCAAATGTTGAGAGTCTAATAGGTATTTAAAATACCTAGTAATTAACGTTAGTGTAGCATAGAATAATGCAAGGAAATATATAGCTACCCCATAATAAAATGGTAATAACACGTTTATATGTTATATAGCACTGTGTCCATAATATAATAGTAATACCATGGTACTGTTTTAGCGGAGACTGTGTATTTTATGAGTGTGTGTGTGTGTGTGTGTGTTTATGCGCATCGAGTATATCGCTTAAATTTGTTGATAGTTGATACCCGTTCGTTCGTGCGCGAGAGCCGCGGGAGCGCGTACCGTGGTTTTCTGCACGTGTCCTCTCTGTGTGATCGTCTTGCTGTGTTTCTCGTTGGCTACTTTCATCCGCTGCACCGCCGACATGATGCTGCCGCTGCTGGAACGCGTCGCGGGAGGCGGAAGATCGCGCTGGGACGGTAAAGGGAGCGGATTTGTCCGGTGATTTGGTTCCGTCCAGTCGCTCGAGCTGCGCAGCGGCGCTATCACGTGACCCGGGGCAGGCCCCACCCCCTCGTTACGTCACACCGCCGAGCAACTGAACCGCAGCACAAACTATTTCAGATATACGTTAGTGGTAACGTTAATAATATAACAGTTAAATATAATATAAGCTAAAAACTCCATAATAAAGCACAACGTTTCAATTCATCGTGTATTTTGAGCTGTAGCTCGTCATATTAAAGGAGCGTTTCACCGGTTGCCTTATCTGAATATTTTCCTGGTGTTGGTTATCTTAGAAATTGGTATTTTATTTGTAAACATCATACTGTTTTCGCTTTTTTTTAATAAATTTCATAAAACTAGAGAGACCTGTAGTGCTGACACTCGTGAAGACAGAAAACCTCTGAATCAGTCTCAAACTACTGACGTCAAACCAAACGAAAAACATTAATTTTGTAATTTTGATATTACAAAGCTTCATTTAATTCGGAACCTCGAAGCGGAATCGTTTTGGTTTTGAGGATGATTTTCTTAAGTTGTAGTTTATCTTGTTCTTGACTTCGAAGAATCGGGTTTCTGAAGCTCTTTATTCAGATTGTTTGCAGATCATTTGGTTTTGATCGGAACTTCAAGAGTGAATCAGAAACGTCTTCTCTTTTTATTATTATGAATCAGAAAATACTGTCACCAGACAGAAAACAAACGCATTTTCACATATACTCTAACTGTCTACTGAAATTTCAAGACTTCCAGAAAGCTTTAAAAAGACAACAGCAGCTCAGATTTATGTTAAATAACATTTATAGACGTCACACAAACAAGTTTAAACTTGTGTTAAATACTGAGAAAAAGTTCCCACTCACAAAAACTCTGAACAGAAGCTGTCACGTCAAACATAGTAAACAATACTGACTGGACAATCAGCCAGGGGTCACACACACACACACACACACACACACTGCTGAGAAAACCTCAGGATCTTAAAAAGACAAACATGTCGAGTTCTGTATTCTGCATAAAGGGCCACGTTTAGCCCACTGCAGTCGGTCAGTGTCACAGCCGCTTGGATGGAAATATCATCCGACAGCCACTAAAACAACACAAACTCCAACAGAGAGCCGGATCTGTGCTGCTGCAGGTCTGAGATCAGCCGATCTACACACAAACACAGAGAAAACACATCAGATATTACCAGTTCAGATGCAGACTACACATCTCTAAACCAGTCGTTACACACATACATCATCAAAGCTGAGTAATCATCTCTGCACTGATGCCTGGTTTGTTAGGAGATTGTCTGAGAGACAATCTGAGGGAGCAAAAACATCTAAATATTGAGAAAATCCTCTTTAAAGTTGTTCAAATGAAGATCTTACTAATGCATATCTTCACAGAACATCCTGATTTTTGGCATGAAAGAGAAATGTTTAATTTTGACTTTATTTGTACAGATATAGCTGTGCTCCAGGGTCTTCATGTGTTCTCTCAGTAATTTCACTTTAATGGTAATGAACAGACTCTTTACTGGCCATTGAAGGAAATAACTGAACATAAGAAACATGCTCTTCTTAGGAGACTAAGACGGCTGACCTCTGGAGGTGATGAAGAGCTGTACTTCTGTCAGCATCCCAGTCCACTGATGATCCCGATCCGGTCCATCTTCATCCCGAAGCAGCCCCGTCCCACACCCTTCCTGCTCCGCCCCTGCATCTTCCTGTGACGGCTCAGCACATCCAGGAACACGCGTGACGGGGGCGGAGCCTCATCTGCTGACCCCTCCCTGACCTCTGGATGAGCCAATAGAAGAGAGCTGATCTTCAGCCCGAACAGATCCTGCAGAACCTGAGTGAAACACACACTTAATGAATACAGCATGCAACACCACTCCTTTATCTGTGTCTCTGAAATACACAACAATACACTGACTGAGTCACAATTATCCATGCCTCGTTAAAAAGATATTTTGTAAATTTCCTACCATAAATATATCAAAACTTCATTTCTGATTAGTAATATGCATGGCTAAGAACTTGATGTTTTTGCTCCCTCAGATTCCAGATTGATACTGTCCTCTCCTAACAAACCAGACATCAACCAAAGCTTAAGAGAGATTATACAAATATGCAATTTTTCATTTAGTACTGAACTGAAAAGATATTTCACATAAAAGATTCAGAAGTTTTTGTGTTTATGCCTGAATGATCCACAGTTGTGTGTTTTAGTTGTTTGTCCTGAAGAGTTCAGCTGCTGCTGATCTTCAGAAAAATCCTTTTTGTTGTTTTTTTTAGCATTTCTGTGTATTTGATCCCTTTCCAGCAATGACTGTATGATTGTGAGCTCTGTTTTTCAGCTGAGGGACTCCTACACAGATATTAGAGGAGGATCAAGCTCTCACTGATGATCCAGAAGGAGAAACAGGCAGGGGTGTGAAAACTTTTGACTTTGAAGATCAGGTAAAGTTATTTTGTCTTCTGTAGCCTCTGAAGGGCAGTACGGAAGAAATAAATATTTAGGCAAAATAAGAAAAACGTACACATCTCCGTCCTGTTCAAAAGTTTTCACAGTATTAAGAATCAAAAGGATGTAAACCTTTGACCTCAGCCGTATTTATTCAGCTTTCAGATGACGTATAAACCTCAGTTTCGTGGTTTTGTGGTCTTGGATCAGATGTATTTTTATTCATTTAAAACTGTTACAATTTAGTTTGTCAAATATTTTGCTGGTATGTAACTCCACATTAAGGCAGTATCCCACAATAATTAATAGTATTTTTATATCATTATTTATTTTTGACGAAATATAAAAACATTGTTTTAGTGTTTATAAAAATGTCTAGATTTCTGGTCATGATTCTAACATTATTTGAAGGGTACAAAGTTTTATTAATTCATCTTCAACTATGTTTATTTTACTATATTCATAATAATGTTTTAAGAACATCATAAGGAGATTCCAAGAAGGCTGTTCTTCAATGTTATAAGAGCTTTCATCTAATATTAATCAAATTATAATATTTTTCTTTAGCTATTTTAGCAAATGATGTTAAACTAAATAAATAATTGTTGCAAAAACATGTTTACAGTAAAATATAGAAAATCTAAAATATTTTCAATGGTTTTATTTTTGTTGTAATTACCCTGGATGTGATTTTATTTTATTAATTAAAAAAAAGAAAATGATAAAATAGCATTTTGCCTTTTTTAAATCGTACATTTTACTATTAGAGTTGCATTAATATTGTAATTAAAGTTTTACTTATTTTAGTGTATTATATAATATAATAATAATATATTAGTGTATTAGTATACGTTTAGTATAGTAAATCACTAAACTAAATAAAAATAAAATGATTTGCTTTTTTAAGTAACGTGTGATGAGAGTAGTTTAATTAAACTGTAATAATCCCGGACCACATCATGTTTTAATAAATTAAGAATAAGAAAATTATTATTCCTTGTGCATAAATTAGTTTTTTTAAGGTGAAGTGTGTAATTTGTGAAGCTCACGCAAGATTCCCAAACGCTCGTCTGTCATTGGTCAGCTAGTCCGATAGTCCCGCCCCAAACTCATGTGATTGGTCAAATTAGAAATTGACACAAAGATCAAATCCTCACCTGAGCATCTGGTCGTCGTGGTGATGGCCGTCCTTCTACCTGCGTTGCCACAGCGATGACGAGGAGCAGGAGAAGAGATGAAGAAACCATGCTGTCACTAAAGATCAGTCCAGCGCTGGATCACGTCACTGTCACGGTTCTGTCCTGTACGCTTCAGGACGGGTCTCTGGCGGAGCGGGTGCTGCTCCGGCTCTTTAAGGAGCATCGCTGTGATGTCACACATAGTAACAGGTTGCTGTGAGCGACGACCCGCCCCTCAGACGTCACACCTGCAGACTGAAGACGACCCTCGCTCCACACAGACTCCGTGGCTTCAGAAAGCCCCGGTGACGACTGTAAGCGCTTCATTTAATCGTTTATAGCTCGTCATTCTTCACAGTCACAGACTGGCGTGACCTCTGACCCCCTCGGGATCCACCCCCTATAAAAGTTCCCCCTGGAAACGGGCGGCGCTCGGGAACTATTTCCTCCTGCAAGAATCGGACGCAATAGTTCCACGTCAGATGAGAGTTTCCCTGGAAATGAGCGCAGGTCACGGGCCCTTCAACCTCCGGCGGCCCCGCAGACGTGATCGGTGCTGATCCGAAACACTCACAGATATCACAGCAGCTGAGATCTCCAGTCTTCAGAATCATACACTGATATTACACACTTCTGAACACAGCCACAGCTCTCTCTGTAACACACAGGAGCTAAGCTGTGCTGCTGAGACGTCTTGTGCTTCCTTCTGTCTGAGGTGACAGAGGCACGGTTTGGATATCTGTGCAAGCAGCTGGAAACAACACTGTTAGGTAAAGATGGGAAATCAAGGACTTTTAAGATCTTTGTGCATCACAGACAGCAGCGGGAGAGCCGAACACCTGCCAGCTCCCTGACCTCTGACCCCTGGACCCTACATCACACTCACACTAATATGACACACACACTCTGGGACCCTGCACTGAAACGCTTTCACACACAACCCTGTCCCGTCTTTGTGTGTGTGTTTGATTGTGTCAGAGAATGTGTGTGTGTGTGTGGGTGTGTACACATTAAACTTTTAAACGCAAGAGAAAGTTGTACCGCGAGTAAGAGACTGTATAATTATTAAAATAAATTCTCTCATCTGTTATTATGTGAAGATCAGTTTTTACTGTGAATATTAAAGCCGCTCTTCTCTTCGGTGTTGTGACGTGAAAAACAACAAAAAAGCAAGCTAGGGTGGAGTTTGGTTCTGTGCATCCGTGTTGAGAATGGCTCAACAGTGTATGCAAATGAGCTGCAGGGGCGGAGCTTAGCATCCTGCATAAATCACTGAGAGCAGCAGCTAGAGTCTGATTAATCATCAGCTCAAAACACACACACAAGACTCAAGTTTCATGGAGAAAGCTTACGGTCCTAAACACTTTAGTTAATCTGATTTTTTGGCAAAAATTGCTAATAAATTTAAGAATAATTTTGTAACTCTTAAAGAAAGCTTGAAATAATTCTTAAACTCTAATAATCTTGGTTTTATTAACATAATTACACATTTTAATTAAATTACATCCACAATGCTTTTTAAATTAAGAAGCGGTTACTGCAGGTCATCAAGCTCAAGATGAAGAGAGATACTAACTGCTGGAATAAAGTTCAGGTTTATTTCAGGTAAATGGTTTTGGTTTGAGTTTCACTGAACTGTAATGACCCTGGACTCGGAGAGGGTCAGGAATGATTTCCAGGGCAGTGTACATCATGAAGCTGCTCTGATTGGTCACGCCAATAAAGAGCACAGACACGTCACTTCTTTCCATCGTTTTATTTTTCTTTCATCTCAAAAAGGACGAGCGGCGCCGCGGAGCTGCTTCAGAGTTTGGGGTGGCGGAAGTCTTTGCCTGCGAACTTGGCCTTGTCTCCGAGCTCCTCCTCGATCCTGCAGAACACACACACACACAGGTTAGGGTTCAGCACACTCTGATTGGACAGCTGGTTGAGAAGGCTATGATGTCACTGCTGACCTCATCAGCTGGTTGTACTTGGCCAAACGCTCTGATCTGCAGGGAGCACCGGTCTTGATCTGATCACAGCAGAACTCAGGTTAGTGTCACGGATTCTCACTGAAAGAGCACAGATGCATGATGGGTACCTGTCCTGTGCAGAGACCGACCACGAGGTCAGCGATGAAGGTGTCCTCTGTCTCACCGGAGCGATGGCTGACCATCACACCCCAGCCGTTAGACTGAGCCAGCTTACAGCTACACACAGTAACAGTGAGCCGCTTTCAGATCACACACACTTAAACACAACAATCCTGAAGACAAGGATAGAGAAAAATAAAGAGCAACTCAAAAGAAGCGGAAGTGGTGTGCTACTCACGCCTGGATGGACTCCGTGACCGAGCCGATCTGGTTGACCTTCAGCAGCAGGCAGTTGCAGGCCTTCTTCTCGCAGGCCTGCTGGATGCGTTTGGGGTTGGTGACGGTCAGATCATCTCCCACCACCTGGATATCCACCGACCCCGTGAACTTACTCCAGTTCTCCCAGTCGTCCTGATCGAACGGATCCTCGATGGACTGGACTGAGAGCAGAACCAGAGCAGACACACATAAACGGGTCTGATCCTGCACAAACCAGGTGTGTGTGTGTGTGTGTGTGTGTGGACGCTTGTTTAATGACACGGGTTAGTGAACACAAGATGCGTGTGTGTACCGGGGTAGTTCTTGATGAAGCTCTTGTACAGGTCTCCCAGCTGCTCTCCAGTGATGTGGCGCTTGGGGTCATCCGGGGATTTGAAGTCCAGGTCGTATTTGCCGCTCCTGAAGAACTCTGACGCAGCGACGTCCATGCCGATGATGATCTTGTCAGGATAGCCGGCCTTCTCGATGGCAGATTTCAGCAGCTCCAGAGCTGCAGACCCACAGAGGTTTCATTTATACATTTTTTGGGGATATGTATAGTTTTAGTAAATTTGGATAAGCATGTTTTTCAGTGCATGCTATATTCATTGTTATGAATTGAAGACTTTTAAGAGCTGCATTAATTCTATTCAAATATAAAAGACACTTCATTCACTTTGTTACTGAGCTATAGATCAAGTGCCGTACCCTCATTGTTCTCGAGGATGTTGGGAGCGAACCCTCCCTCGTCTCCCACATTAGTGGCGTCTTTGCCGTATTTGGCCTTGATGACGTTCTTGAGGTTGTGGTAGACCTCTGCTCCGATCCTCATGGCCTCGTGAAAGTTCTTGGCTCCGACCGGCAGGATCATGAACTCCTGCATGGCCAGCTTGTTCCCGGCGTGAGAGCCGCCGTTGATTACATTGAAGGCCTGTGTGTGAGCGAGAGAAGAGAGGATGAGAGGAGGAAGAGGTGCAGGAGGAGGAGGAGGAGCGTGGCGGCACACGTACAGGAACTGGCAGGATCACGTCTTTGTTTCCAGCGAGGTCAGCGATGTGGCGGTACAGAGGAACACCCTTCTCAGCAGCTCCTGCCTTACACACCGCCAGACTCACACCCAGGATGGCGTTCGCACCGAACTTCGCTGTGAGACAGGAAACAGATACGTTCAGCAATACGGTTTCTATCAAGACACAAAGCAACTTGGGAACATATAATCATTTCTCAAAGATTGAGGCAGAGTTTTATTTACATTTGTTCTCCGTTCCATCGAGCTCCAGCATGAACTTATCGATCTTCTCCTGATCGACGACGCTGAACTTCTGTTTACAGAAACCAGTCAAACACACCGGAACCGTTCAGCACGTTTATGCAGGAATTCATTCGTTTAATAAGATCTTGCACATTAAATACCATTCAGTTTAACAGCTTATTAGGTTAAGAATATATTAGACAAGGATTATAATACAATGACAATGATCAATATCCTACAGAAAGATGCTCCTGATCACGCAGATAAACGTGTATGTCTTCAGTTAACGGTTCATGATCTCACCTTCTCAATCAGCTTGGGAGCAATCTCTTTGTTCACGTGGTCCACGGCCTTCTGGGTACCTTAAACACATGTACATACTGATGATTTAACTGTGTGCACACGTGTGTGTTTATATGCGTGTGCAGCAGTGATGCGCGGGTTGACCCAAAATGAGCGGGTGCTCGCGGTCATGCGCGGTCACGAGTCATCCAAAAATATTTTTAATGATATTCAGCGGTCGGTCGGGTCGTTTGAAATAAAGATGACAATTAAAACCTTTATAATTGATATAGTACTAGACAGTTCTCTATGAAATACATAGGCCTACACTTTATTGGTTAAATAACTGGCGGGAAGATGACGCACAAGCTCAGTCTGCATGTAGAGATGGAGGCAAGAGAAGAGGTGAAGACTGGGGAGTGAAAGCTCCACAAATACACAAACAGAAAGAGCAAAGTGTGGGAGACATGTGCCAAAATAATGAAGGATGACCAAAGTGCTGGCTTTGTCGTGTAGGCTTCCTTCTGAATGTTGAGCGTTATTAACTGTTGAATAAAAGCTGATGCGGGACAAAATTCCCGATTTCTCAACACACTGAACTGAGCAATGCTATTGTATCATTTTAATAGGTTACTTTTAAACGCATATAGCTCAGTAATGTCTGTTTTATGTATTTTCTGAGAGGGGGTGAGATTTTTGTTGGGAAAGTCGGGGGAGAGACGCACATACATCAAGCCTTTATTAAATATTACATTAATGCTATATTAACATTCAGAAAATGAACAGTTTGCGCTCCTAAGGGCTTTCACACTTTTCCAAAAGTGGGCTCTCTCAGTTGACCTGCTGATGAATTCTTCAAGCAAAGTCGAAACAAACATCGCATTCATCAGTAATCAATGGGAAGTGATGGGTCGCCTCCAGAACTGCCTGCTCTCGCCACGCGCAGCACGAGCTCGGAGCGCAGCGCGTCAGCGAGCGCAATATTTGAGGGGAAAAAAAAAAATTTGCGGTCCGAGTTGCGGGCGGGTTAGTTTATAACGTCGATCGGGTTCGGGTTGTTTACACATTCGCGCATCACTGGTGTGCAGACATACCTTTGCCCAGGTAGCGTACTTTGTCTCCGTCACGGAGCTCCAGAGCCTCATGGACTCCAGTGGAAGCTCCGCTGGGAACAGCAGCCCGGAAACGACCTGAAAGCATATGGATCAGTCAAATCAGTCCATCTCGAGCAAGAACGACTCATTCGTGTTGTGTCGTCAGTGTCAGGCTGATGGACAGTCAGTGTGTGTGTGTGTGTGTGTGTGTGTGTAGTCGTACCTTTAGCCGTGTACAGATCCACCTCGACAGTGGGGTTTCCTCTGGAGTCGAGGATTTCACGAGCGTGAATCTTACTGATGGACATCCTGAGAGAGACAGAACATCCAGTCACAAACACATCGCCTCACTGCTGTTTGCAGTAACTTTAAGGGATAATGTAGAGAAAGGCGGTAGTTATCGCAGAAATAAGCCCCGACAGTGTGATCAGGACCCGACGCAAAGCTTATTATACGGCTACTTGCCACATAAGGGAAAAAAACTGGACATGAATTTGAAACATTTTATTGGCATACGAGTTTTAAATAAACATTTTCATCCTTCCGCGAAACGATATAAGTACCACGTGACTAATATTCAAAAGTTAGTAAGACAACTTATAACATCTACAAATGAATATTAATTCATATGAAAATTTTCCATTGTTAACTGTGGTTGTAAAGTGTTTGTCACAAGATGGCGCCAAACGGTAATCTTTGTTGGCGCGGAGAGATTTTAAATTTAAGTAGTCCCGGCTATGCCTTATTACTTTGGAGCGGTTTTTATTTGAAAAGAACCACCTGCAAGTGTCTCGACTGACCAATCAGAATCAAGCATTCCAGAGAGCAGTGTAATAACCAGGAATAGTAAGAGACCCGCGTTTTAAATAGTCTTTAAAAGATTTGCACCAGATGTATTAAAAGAAAAAATAAACTTAAAATGCTTTAGAAAAATCTGCACAGTCTATGGATTTAGGATTATATTTATAATTTGTGCGTGTAAGTGTGAAATTCTGTCAGTAATGCTTAGAATCATTAATGCCTCTTATTAAGATTAGAATTAAACAATCTCTGCACAAACCATAAAATACTGAACACACTTCAGCTGCCGGACACGGATACAGTGTGAGGTTTCTCTATTAATAGAGCGGCTACAGCAGAAGACAGAAAAGACCTTGGGGAGTGTGTGTGTGTGTGTGTGTGTGTGTGTGTGTGTGTGAGAGAGAGAGAGGAATCTCTGTCAGCCCCAACAACTTTAAATGACCTTTACAAAGCCTTGTTGAACCCTGACCTTTGTGTTCAACATTCTGCCCTTTGCATGAGAGCAAGGACACTGTACTCCACTGTAACACACACACACACACACCTCTGTATAGCTATCTTTGTGAGGACATACGTTGACTCAGTTTAATCTGTAGCTCCTGACCCTAAAAAGTGCTTTACCTAAACCCTGACCCAATTATAACCGGACCCCTAAAACCACGTCTGGACCCTCAAACAGGTCTTTAAAGGGCTTTCAGAGAGTGAGGACCGGCCAAAATGCAGATGTAGCTTTTCACTGACAGACATGCAAAACTGATCTTTAAGGTTCAGAAAGATTTCTCTTGCTCCTTTACAGAATATACAAACATCTTCAGGTTTTCTGCAACACTGTCAGTCAATCAATCACCAATCACAGCACAGCATCTTATCTCGCGCGGAGCTGCCCACGAACGTGCGGCGCGTGACCCTGCACTGCCAATACTGCGCGTGCACGTTGAGCAACAATCAGTTATTAAATAACTAATATTATGAAGCAATGATAACGGACTCTGAGCGCGCGTGCGGACTTTAGCCCGACTGCCTTAAAAACCCTTTAAAATAACCACTTATTTAGTTACGTTTGCCCAGTCACGTTTTAATTCCGCTTTAAGTGTCATACACGCCGCTTCTGCTCCCTATAAAAGTAGTTTTAGAAGTTTCACCGCATATTTTTAAACAAAAGCGGCGATATTTCACGTAATATTCTGAGATGGTTCCACCGGAAGCGTGAAGGTCATTGAGTTTACTTCAGAACGCTGGAGCCTCGTCTTAAATCTGCCCCGACTTTACAAACTCTGCGTTCAGCTGGAATCTCCAGAGAACACACACACACTATTATAACAAACTTATTCACATTAATATTCAACACCACAGCACTTGCTGGTGGTACTGCAGGTCCCGGATCAGAAGACGCGTTCGGAAGCGTTCGGCAGCGTTCGCGAGTTCCGGCCGCAGAGCTGATCTCAGATCAGACGCTCCAATCAGGAAGCAGCAGCTCAACAGCAGAGTTCAACGCGCTCCGGCAGCGCTAAATATCGACAAAGACACTCAAGCGTGAAGAAACACGGAGTCGCGGTGAAAAGCGTGAGGATCCGCGTGATTACCTGCGGGAGAGTCGCGTCGGCGTCGGTCTCGGCGTTTGACAGGGCGTAAGTGCGCGTTGCGACCTCGGCGGCGCAATTTATAGACGGTCTCTAAACAACGTCCCCGTATATGGGAAGATCCTTAGGGAGCGTCTACAAACTCCAAACATTTCCAGCGTTTCAGGACACGCCCACATCGCTGATGTTTTAAAGTGCAACAAAGTAATCAAATGTAAATGCCATCATGAAGAGTGACTAGACTAGCTTTATAAACAGGATAGAACCAGAGAACACACACATCTCAGGCCAAAGGCATTAAATTAAGCCACTAACGCTGTGCATTGCCAGTGTTTGACATCCCAGCAGATCAATCTTAGTATTTTGAAGTTAAGAATCACTGACTCTAGATGTGTTTGGACTGGAATGCATCATGCATACTGAAGAGTGTATACCATAAGTGTCTTTTATGTAAATAAAGTTAAACAGTATGCCGTTTGTAACTATAAATGTCACTTTTTCCTACCACACACTGCAAATTTTAGTCAATATATGAGGTGGCCTGGGTATTCGATGCATACTGAAAATGCTAATGACTATATCACTGCATGCTGCAAAAATAAATCGAGATATTCTTTAATTTAAAGAATATATTTTCTTGAGCTTTATGTTTGCTATGTATGTGTGCTATATGATATCTCTACACAAAATATGAACGCAGTATGAATGTGATATTGTTGAATGTATATGTTCTAGATCTAGACAAGTTTCTGTGTGAATCATTTTAAAATACTTATCCCTGTATTTTTACGTAAGTTAAATTCCCAGTGTTCTGTTAAATATGCTTTGGTCCGGTGGATATTTTGGGCTAGTCTCTGTCCTGAAAGAAGTGTTGTCTCACTGATGCCTGGACATCTTTTCCTCTTCACAGAGGTTTGGAAACACTCAGACCGTCCCTCCTGTAGCTTCAGACCTGAATGAAAGGTCAGGGTTGAATTAAAGAGGGAAATGTGAGAGTGAGGTTGGGTTCGGACCTAAAGGGCACCTACGATGATCACATGCTGCTCTTTCCCTGTGTTTCTCGCTCTACCCTTTAACACCAGGCTAAAATTAGTTGGACTATCATGAGAGACCCTTGTGTTGTCTCGGGCCGCGGGACATCCTCAGATTCACGACGCTGGACAGTCAGTTTATGGAGCATACATGCCTGATGTTGTTCTTTACATGTTTTATTTGTGTTGAGCACGTTTCAGCAACACACTTTTGCATTCTAAAACTTTCCGACGCGTTCCACCAACCAGAATGTTTTAGGAAAGTTTCACTAATGTTCCCATTAAGATATGAAAAGTTGTTCAAAATGTTCAGCCGAATGTCTTAAAAATGTATTTTCTTGGTTATGCAATAAAAAAACTAAATTTACAAACATTTATTTTATACAAACATTGTGGAAACATCAACTCTACAGCATGACTTCACCATCCATTTGGATTCATTAACTATTATCCCATCAACCAGAAATCTTCTCCTCTCCTTCAAAGACAATATCGTTAAAACTCTCTGATCTTGTATGTTTGCCCTTCACAACATTAGAAAGATCAGGCCCGTTCTTACAGAGCAAGCCACACAACTCCTGACCCAGGCCCTGGTCATCTCCAGGCTGGACTACTGTAACGCCCTTCTA
>JAUCMT010000109.1:72632-83106 GCA_032357475.1 Enteromius thamalakanensis
GAAGAGGAACGAGGCGCAGCACTTATCAGTAGAGTACAGAAGATCACAGAAAACACTTCAGAAGCTGACTGTAACGTGTTCAGACTGATAACACACTCACACCTGACCTCCACTGCACACCTTACACAACGCTTTACAACTTTTATTTACTATTTAGTGTGTGTCAAAGTTTATGTTTTTGGGTTTAAGGACAACTTTGATGAAACTAATATGTATGTATCTATTTTTTATTTCTTTCAGTAATGAGAAAAAAAGGTTTTTTTTATTTATTTAAATTATTAAATATTATATTTTTTTATTTACTGCAAAAAACTTATTAAATTATATAATCTTAAGTAATCTCTCCTCCAAATAATATAAAATATATCTAAAAGTTTTTTTATACACTTTAATAATATAAATGATTAATTCTACCAAATAACATAAAAATCACTTGAATCATTGGAATTGATAATTGATTTAATTTATATTATTATTTACTAATCTATATTAAGTAACAAATATATCTATATCTATATCTATATATATATATAAATATTTTTGAAAGTTTTTGAAAAAGTCCCAGAGGAAGAGTTATGGTGTGTAGCTCTCCTCAGATCAGTGTGGTGCAGTAAATCTGTGTATTGTAGTGTGTTGAGGGACGGACGGTCATTAGAGAAGAGTCTGGAGTCCTGTCTGTCACACTCCGGCGCTGTGGGATCCGTCTGAATCCATCAATTACAGCGGTGTGTTCGTACGCTTCACTAGCCAAGAGTCCAGAGAGAAACAGAGCCTATCACTGTCTTCTCTTCTCTGCTCGTCTCTCTTCACAATATCACACTGACACACTGCTGCTGTATTTACAGGATGCACACTATCCCATAATGCAACACGCTGACCTGACCTGACCTTTCCAGCATGCATTACACGAGTCTGAATCCCAGAGAACACATAATCTGATAAAGATGCATATCTTGAGTAAAGCGAGTTGATTTGAATAAAAGCATCTGCTGAATATGTAAATGTGATGAATGAAGCAGAAGTAATATCTCTATTTTGATGAATTTTGAATTTATTCATAATGACTTGAGTACTTTTTGCACTTAATGTAACTAAAAAGCAACTGAAAAGTGTGTGTGTGTGTGTGTGTGTTGGTCAACAGGTGGCGCTGCTGGAGGTATGTGTAATGTGGACTATGCTGGGGTCACATGAGTTAATGTGGTGTCAGTGAGACGAGTGTGTGTGTGTGTTTGGGTGAGTGTGTGTGCATGAGTTAGCGCGCATAACCCAACATGTGTGTGTGTGTGTGTGAGCATGTGTGTGTTCGAGTGTGTCTAGGTGTGTGTGTGTGTGTGTGTGTGTGTGTGTGTGTTGGTCAACAGGTGGCGCTGCTTGAGGTATGAGTGTAATGTTGACTACGCTGGGGTCACATGAGTTAATGTGGTGTCGAGTGTGTGTGAGCTCTTCAAAGCGCCGCTCTTTCTTCTGTACAGCAGCACATGATCTACAGCCACACGTTTATCTGCAGCGGTCTGAGATCTGAAGATTGACTTCATTCTCATCTGAATGCTGTCACAACAGAGACACCGCCTGAGATCAGACCCCCTCACAACACACCGCTTGACTGCAGGAATGTCTACTCTATGAATGATTAAACCCAAGTATATGCATGTGTGTTTATATAGTGTATATACACACAGTGTATGGAGCAGTATGCCCCGGTACTATAGTAACACACAGAGCCGGTGTTGTTTCTCAGAAAGCCTCTGCACTTCTGTCGTTCTGTTAAAGGCTATCAGAGTAAATATATGCTAATGAACGGACAGTCAATGGAATGAAATGATAATTGATGTAAATGTAGTTTTGTGTTTGCTCTTTATGGCCCGGAGCATCTCTCGTCTGATTGGCTGATGCATCTTGTGATGCGCTAATGGGCAGTTAGCGTTGGGGCTAATGGACTAGCGATTAGCCTGGCGTGGGAGCGTTAAGCAGAGAACCTGAGCGCTGCTACGATCACAGCATTCATCGGGAACCAGAGTCATTGCACCTGCTTAATTACTGTGATAATTGCATTTGGTTTGCTAGGGGCCCGAGGCCTGGGGCTCCGGCGGCGGGATGCTAATGTGCCCAGCGCTCTGGCAAACCCTTCATAACGCTAATGCTTTCCTGCGTCATTACTCCAGATACACCAGACCGTACTCGTGCCACGTCTAAACAACAACAAACACAGAGTTTATTTAGCTAATGAACTCAGAAACAAGCTGCGTCTGCGCTGATGACCCTTACATGACAACAAACTCTAGAGATTCACCGAACATCCTGTTAAACAACTCACATGAACAAATCCCGACACACTGAACACATCAACACAACTAGTGATTGGGAAGACACTAACTTACACTAAAACTAACTTACACTACAGCTCACAGTAGTGAATCAGTTCATTCCAGTGAATCTTTTTATAATAGTGAATCAGTTCATTATACTGAATCAGGATATTGAAGGGAATCAGTTCACTATAGTGAATCATTTGGTTGTAGTGAATCAGTTCATTGTAGTGAATCAGTTTGTTGTGGTGAATCATTTTAATGTTGTAAATCAGTTGATTATAGTGAATCAGTATATTGAAGTGAATCAGTTCATTGTAATGAATCACTCAGTTGTAGTGAATAAGTTGTTGTGGTGAATCATTTTAATGTAGTAAATCAGTTGATTATAGTGAATCAGTATATTGTAGTGAATCAGTTCATTGCGGTGAATCTGTGTATGATAGTAAATCAGTTGATTATAGTGAATCAGTATATGGTAGTGAATCAGTTTCTCTATAGTGAATCATTTGGTTGTAGTGAATCAGTTCATTGTAGTGAATCATTCAAGTCAAGTCAAGTCACTTATTTATTTAGCGCAAAGCACTGAACATTATCAAGTAGAAGAACAGAGTAATGGTAATGTATAATGATGAGATTAAACTTTATCAAATGCAGAGACGGTCTTCTGTAGTCAAGACGACGATAATCACTGGAAATCAGGTGTCCCCAACTAAGCAAGCCAGAGGAGAACCAGAACCCCATCCATGAGAGAATGGAGAAGTCACAGACTCGCCAGAACGTTCTGAGAATGTAAGAGAAGCTCTTTAACCTGGTGTGTCTGCTGGTTATCTACTCGCAGCTCATGCAAAGCAGTCACAGTAAGAGCTTGAGCTGATTATTTGAATGAAACACACAAATCTCTAAACACACAAACTGAGCTGCTGTCACACATCACTGCCACAAGACGGCGCTGCACTGTGTGTGTGTGTGTGTGTGTGTGTGTGTCAGGCTCTGTCACTGATCTTGTGTCTGTGTGTGTGTGTGTGTGTGTCACATGCAGAACTTCCTGTTTCCTCTCTTACAGCTCTATTCTTCTACGGTTCCTGTGTCTCTGTGTTGATTGCATCGCTCATGTTTCGTTAGCTTGTGTGTATGTCAGTAAATCTGACCTGTATTCATCACTGTTTCACTTCTATGTTTTAAGAGCAACGGAAAGCTCATTTGTGTTTTAAACCATAAGTGTTAATAGAAAGCAGTGAAATGACACGCTTTCTTACTGTAACTGCTGCCTGCGATCGTTTGGGTCAGACTGGAGGGTCAGCATTCTTCAAACAGGTCTTGAAAGTGTCCTGAAGAAGGTGCGTCTCGTTCACTCAAGAGTGCTGAGAATGCAAAACCTTTAGTGGAAGAGAAAGAGTGAGACGGCCTGTGATTGGCTCTCGAGTGAGATGATGTGTGTTTAACACTGGCTTGTCTACTCTGACTAAAAAACGTAATCGTTATGAAGCTTAAATCATATAAAATATAAATATTAGATGAAAAATCTTCTTACAGATGTTCTCTACATTAAATGTCTAAGAATGTATTAAAAGTATTTTTTCGGCCTAAATTCTAACTTAAAAATGACCAAAACATTACAAAATAACTCAAATAATTATTACTTAAAAAAAGAAGATTAATCCTAAAATAAGACGGAGAAGTGGCACACTGTGGGTCAGCTGTAAAGCAGATGTTGTGAAGACACGTCCTCAGAAAGACACGGACAGAGGCTGCTCAGGACACACTCATTCTCTCTTTATTTGGCATCAGACAGTCAGATTTCTGGGTTTTGTTCAGCAGGATTTCACACAGACAATCATACAGACATCTGACTGGACGCTCCGCCCGTCCAAAACACACAAAATACTATAGTACCGTAAATTAATCAATTAATTCATAATAAAAGCAATGAATGAGTTCGCGTTCCACTGTCTTGACTGGAGGAAACCGAGATCTCGAGCTCCTGAATATTAATATCATGATGAAGATGACGATGAGGAGGAAGACGAGCGTCTTCCCGAGCACATCTGTGGAGCAGTTCTTCTGGAGTAACGAATGGAGATCAGGTCGGATCCTGCTGATGACTGACAGGTGAAGATGACAGAGGGTGGAGAAGTGGGCGGAGTCATGATGGTGCAGGGGCGGGGCTTGTTCACATGTTCACCTTCCTGAGGTATGTGACCATGTCATAGACGGGTGGATTGATTTTGCCTCCGGGAGCATCTTTTATACCTTTAGCAATGATTAAAGCTAAAAGAGAGAAGTAAGAGTGTCAGCCTCAGAGACAGCTCCCCGCAATCAAGAGATGCTGCATTTTAAAAGTCCCCAATTTTTTTGCAAATAAATGTAAATAATTAAAAATGTTCAGGTCCAATTTATATGAATGAAAATTGCATATAATTGCATAAAATTATAAACCACTTCAGAATCTAAAAAATAAAATGACTTTAGATTAATATTAAAATGTAAAAAAAAACGAATATATTTACATGCAATATTCGTAAATAACTTATAAATAACTTTCACTACAGAATCTGAAGAAAATAAATTATATATATTTTTTATGTTATATTTATGGGCATTTTCAGCCATTAGAGAAGATAGAGAGCGGACATTTGTTTAATATAAATGCACTAAATAATTGTAATGCATATAAAAAAATTATTTAAACTTAAATAATAAACTGCTATTAAATATAAATGAACTTCTCTACCTAGATTTGTATATACTTTATATATAATGTTTGAAACGAGAAGGCCATAAACGGGCTATTTTTTGCTCTTGTATATTGTCACCTTTCATTGATCTGCCGATGGTGAGGAACAACGGGTCAGGCTCTTTATCTGAGGTCTTCATCTTGATGTCCATGGTGTTCTGGCCGTCCACATTCAGATTATCTCTTAGCACCGTGCACTTTCTGCCAGCCAGGGACACTCCTTTCTGAAACAGACTACTGCGGTCGCTGCAGACGATAGCCTGCACCTCAGCTGCCTGACCGAGAGAAACACAGAGACTGTGAGGACGCAGGCCGGGACAGGCAGAGGCTCCTCCTCTCACACGGCTCCAAATCCAGTCAGTTATCAGCTCAATATATCACAGTATGAGACATTCCCATAACATTATGAAGACAAATCCCAAACGTTCAATGAATTATATGATATTTATAATTTTATCATTATTTGTATTTTGCATCATTGTGAGCATCACATACTTATAATTTCCTTGAAAATTCGAAAACATTAATAAACGTTAAATGAACATGCTTCAGGAACACATTCTATGAACGATGTGTAAATAATAAAAACATTCATATTCAAGAGCAGATGATGTTACGGGAAGAATGTAACTATGAGAGAACGTTTGGAGAACACTTCCTGTGAAGCAGACAGCATCTCTAAATTCTTTAAAAGTCTGAGCTGCATGTTACGACATGAGCGGGGGAACCCACACACACACACACACACACACACTCACTCACTCTGTACAATCTGCAAAAATATGGCACAATATACTGTACAAATAAAAAAAATCAAGTTTAAAGATTTGTTCCTAGTATTTAGTGAAAGTTTTTAAAACGCTAACACTTTATTGCTTTGCGTTTCAGAGTTCACAGAAATGTCTAAATCACTGGATAATGCTGTGTGTGCTACTTTATTTATTTTTTATATCTATTTATCAAAATCATATCAGAATGAAAGTTAGTGAGAGGAACCTGGGACAGGAAGCACAGTGTTGAAATAGGCAGGGTCTAAACTCTATTTAACTCTATATTAGACACACAGACACGCTAGCTGCAGTTCACTCTCACACATCCGCGGAATATTGACCAGCGAGCGCAAACAATCATCTCACACCCAATAATAATGAGCAGAGCCAGAGCAGAGCAAGCGCGCCCGTTTCCGCCCAATGCCTGGCGCGCTCCTGTTGAGATGCTCGCTTCCGCCTTTGAACGCGCGCGTGACCAAATAAGGAGCGCTAGAATGTACTCCGCTCCGCCGCTGTGAGGAAATTCACAGCGAAAGAACAAGCCGTAGCTTATTTCCTCTAAATCGCGAAGCTAACGGAAAACCATCGCGTTCGTGAAACTTTGAGAAAGTTCGCGCCTTCCCGCGGCTTCGCGCCGAGCTCCGTTATAACGGCGGGAGATGCGAGCGCATCCCGACTCGCGGCGACTTTGAAATGAGGAAGAAGCAGCAAGTGAGTCAAAACAGCCTAGCTTTTAAGGCGTGTTTTATTTAAACACAAAGCGGAGAAAAGTGAATGTCGTACCGTGACTTGGCCAAGCCAGCCGCCCGGTGCTGAAGCCCAAACGGACTCCTGCCCCGCTGCGCACCCGAGGATCACAGCATCATCCACATATTCGCTCTTGATCAGGTTGGTGATGTACCCGTCCCAACTCATGACTGCTGCTTCAGATCTGCGGAGCGGGAAAACACTTGTTCATCATCACATCATCGGCGGAAAAGTACCTTCGAGGAAAGCGATAAGAGAAAGACAGAAAGTTACCTGAGTGCGTCTCTGCTCCGATGCAAAGTGAGTTTGAGGAAGTCCGCGTGCGTTTATATGCAGCGGAGCGCGAGCCCTGCCCTACGGCGCACTTCCGCAGCGCTCGAGATGCGCTCGTGCAGAGTAAAGTGCTTTCAGCGTACAAAATCTGCCACAAGCACGTTCTAAGAACGTTACGTGCCACAGGAACGTTATTTCCAAACGTCTGTTTATGTACATGTTTTACTAAAAACGCGAATGTTAGAGGAATGTTATCTTCTGAACGTTCTCAAAGTAATAACCTGAAGAAAACACGGGAACATACTTACCTCTGAATGTTATGAAACATGCATTAAAATGTTTGACCAACGTCCAGTGTTTCAGGGAACAGCAAACCATTTCTAAATGTCTTTAAGTGTTTAAATGTGGAATATTCCATTGTAATGTTCTCTAAATATCTCTCAAATGGTGTATTAATAAAGGTTTTCTGCTAACATTTTGAAAGACAACTTTTGAATATTTGTTCACAACTTTGAGGAAACATTGCCACAGCGTTTTGAGAACGTTTCCTCTTCGCTGGGCAGTGACTAGCACACACTGTAGCATATTTAAATGCATTATTTATGAAGTAACTCATGCTAAATGCATGCAAAAACTCAGGTCAGGTCCTCGTTTTACTCAAATAAAGTTTTTTGTTGCATGCACATCTTAGCGGTAGGTCTTGGACATTTCGAAAATTTCATTTCAAGCCCACATATATTCTAAAAAACCCAAGAGTAGTGTTTCATAGAAATAAAAGACAAATAAAAAACAGTCGTGATTTGAAGTCATATGATTGATTTGAATGAGGAACAGACTAAAATGGCAGCTCTCAAATCTCATTCACACTTCCACATATGCGAACTGGCTTCGCACTTGATTAAAGCGATGCTAGTGTGTGCAATGTTGTGCTTTTAAGAACTTGCGAGGTGTTTTGCATGGAATAAAGCCGTCTAAAGATTTGTCAGCCAATTCTCATGTGTGTTTCAGATTGCGGCAACAGGAAGGTGAGCAAATATTGACAGGAGAGTGAGCTATCTATCGCTTTAAAGCATCTGACTCGTCAAACAGGCTCCGGCGTGCTGAGTTTGTGTGCTGAAGCTGCTCGGATTGACACGCATCTTCACTTCCTAACCAGTCCCAGATCTTTTAAGTTAAATCTGAGTTAAAGTTTAAAGTCTGAGCTGATCTGGAGTTTGGCCTTCGTTGAGTGATAGAGAGAAAGGAGGCTGAATACAGCAGAACGTGACCACAGCATCCTGTTTGTGAATCTGCAAGCTGCATGATATGACAGGAAGAGTTACAGAGACTGAATGAGATCAACTGAAGCTAGTTTCGCTACTGTATCTGACTGAGAAGATGCTGGAAAACACCTCACTGTCCAATCAGAGCAGAGCAGAAATGACCACTGGAGAAACCAATCAGACGGTGCCAGGAGAGAGAATCAAACCTCGGCTCCAGAAGAAAACTAATATAGCACTTCCACAGGGAAGCTCTGTGTGACCTTTCCACGGCTGTTTCACTCATGAAAACATTCTTAAGAATAAAGGTTCTTTTCATCTTCCTGAAAAACCCTCATGACTGGTTATTAAAATCTTTAGTAAGAAGATATGGTTCTTCTAAGACCTCCAGCTGATGGTTTTCCAGACATTACAGTGAATGTTTTCTGAATGAGCGATTGCATTTCACAAATATTAGGTGAACGTCCAACTAACCTTCTTCAGAAAGAAACGCTGCATGAACAGTGTATATACTGTATATATATGTGTGTGTGTGTGTGTGTGTGACCCTGGAGCACAAAACCAGCATAGGATTATTTGTAGAAACAGCTAAAAACAAAACTAGATGGCTCTGAAATATAGATTTTTGTTTTCTGCCAAAAATCATTAGGATATTAAGGAAAGATAAAGTTCCTTGAAGATATTTTGTACATTTCCTACAATAAATTTATCAAAACGTCATTGATTTGATTGGTAATATGCTTTACTAGGAACTTCATTTGAACTTTTTTTACCCTCTGTTTCCAGATTTAGTCACGTCAGACAAACGTAGTCCATCCGTACGTCTGCAGAAGGAGGTATAAATCCCAGTTTCTTAGTTTTTTGTGTTTCAGGGTCACAATCATTATTTTTATGCATTTTGAGAAAGGCCGTGTCACTAGATAAGAAACCCTTGTGATATGTATCTTGTTAGCTAGGAACCGAATTATAAAACAGACTAAATATCCCTCCAAACTAACATTTCTAGATGCTAATAATAATTAAATAGGTCTTGTTTTCTATTTCTGGTTTTCTTCCGCTTGGTTTGTGTGCTGGGGACGGAAACCTGTGGTTGTAAAGGAGAAGTTTTGAGAGTTTAGATGTTGTGGACCTGAGGAATTCAAGCTCATGTTGTCACTGGTTAGACCGGAGCGAGAGACGTAACATGCGAACACACGCTGACTAATGTAGTGAAGAGAATGCATGCCTGCGAGGCAGGCAAAACACACACACACTGGATTCTTGTCTGTGGGTGTGTGTGATGCAGACTCAGGCAATTGATTTGAACTAAACCGTTAAAAGAATGCTAAATACGGCCAGTGCTTCTGATGAAAACGAGGAAACTCTCTAATCAACAATAACTGAATGCACTTTATGATTCCTGTCAAAAAGTTAAATATAACCCTGACTGAAGTCTATAGAAAGTGCTGGAGAAAGCAAAAACAACAGGACACGCTTGAAAACAGAGGTGCTTAAAAGGTCCTTCACAGCGATGCCATGGAAGAACCATCTCTTTCTGACCTTATTATGACTCGAAGCCACAAAGAAGCTTTTGTGAAACACAAGGGATCTTCAGATGGACTGAATTACAGTCAAGTAAAATCAGTGTATTTGGTATTTACTGTAAATGATTGATTATGTATGTAAGTAGACTTGTATGTGTATGAAAGCTCATTTGTGGAGCACTTTTAAAGAGGAAGGTCGCTGCTGAACTTCTGTGATTGGTGTTTGGTGGCTCCCTGTGGGATTATGGGTAGTGCAGTCATTAAACACTGTTTAAATCATGAAGTTGACCCTGTGATGCGGCTGAACCAGCTCAGAGCTCACGGTGAGTGAATGGTGTACGGTTTATAAAGCCCTGATCATTTAGAGGTTCAGCAGAAAGTCTGCAGTCTAACATCAGAATCAGTCTCTGCTGTCGATGTCGGGTTTGTTTCTGGGTGGAGTGTGTGTGCGTGGCCAAGAAGCCTTGTGTTAAGAGGAAACTCATTTGCCAGTCAAACGGGGAAGAAAATAACCATTCTGCAAAGATCGTGAGCTCTCAGCCCAACTGTGTGCTTTGCCGTGACAAGGCAGCTGAAAGGCCACGCACAGATCTAGATCGAGTCGGTGAAGTTTGAAAGCATTGTGGTGTCAAAACCTGCACTTCACTTCAACAATCTGTCAGAGTTACATCATATACTGCAGAAATCATTTCCTTCTTCCAAACATTCCTGCCTTCAACAAACACTTTCTTTCACTTTTTGAAAAATGAATCAGAATGATGTGTTTATGCTTAAAGGGTCACAACACTTTTTTTGAGTTGTTTACAGATATATACATGTTGTACATTGCTTAAAACAGTAATATATGTCACTACAAATG
>JAUCMT010000109.1:116972-129559 GCA_032357475.1 Enteromius thamalakanensis
CAGTTTTTCTTTTTTAATAAATCTGCAAAAATGTCAACAATTCTGTGTTTTTCTGTCAATATGAGGTGCTGTGTGTAAATTAATGAGGAAAAAAAATAACTGATCATTTTAGCAAATGGCTGCAATATAACAGAGTGAAAAATTTAATGGGGTCTGAATACTCTCTGTACTCACTGTATGTTACAAAGATTCATTTTGAACTCTGTTCATCAAAAAAAACCTGGTCTGATTTCATTACGCCATATTATATATATCATTAAAATTATAATTATTATTAGCTTTTTTCTTTACTTTTTTATTTTATGATTTTATGATTAAGTTTAAGGCTGGAATCTGATGAAATATCAGAGTAATTATAAAATAAAATAAAAATTAATAAATAAATATTTACCTAAGTAATACATTTAAATAACTATTTTGTATTCAACTAAATTAAAATACACTTATATTGATAAAAATAAAAATGTATTATGGTTTCCACAAAAATATTTTCAACATCGATAATAATTAGAAATGCTCTTTTGCAGCAAATCGGCGTATTAGAACGATTTCTACAGAATCTTGTGAGACTGTGACACTAAAACATAATGCTAAAAAATTCAGCTTTACATTACAGCTATTTTCCAAGTTACATTTTTTAATATTAATTATAAAAAAATGCAGCCTTGGTGAGCAAAAGCCTCTTCTTTCAAATACATTTAAAAAATCTTTTTAGAAACAGCCACAATGAAAATTGTAGATACCAAAACATTACAAATGTAATCATTTTTACCCACTAATTTACCCAATATTTGCATACATTCATGCTTTACTGTAACCGACCTGGTCAATGGAGATGTGTGTTGGCAGCATTTCTGGATACTCCTGCGTCACACATTCATACAGAATCGCTGACAGTAATGCCACTGTCTCCTGTTTCTGCAGAAATAAGACAAATACGTGTGAAAACTACAGTAACACCACCTTTCCGGTTATTTACAACTTAATCTATGAACCGCATCTGTGGCATGAAAATAATGCTGATTCATCCTTCAGTTTGAAACATAAACAAGAGTTTATATTAATGAGATATGTAGCAGGAAAGTGGCCTTCTGTGTTTTGTTTACTGTATTCATTATGTATTTATAGCTACTGTGACACACATTTTCTGGTTAAACGTTTTGCACCGAAGCTTTAGGCATCACTTTGTATCATTTGCTCTTTTATCATGTAGGAAAGAAATGACAATTAACCTGCTTTGATGTGTTATGGTTACATTTTGAAACTGAGAGTTTTTATTTGTGGTACACCCGCTCTCCCGTCGAGCTTCCATTATAAGAGTATTTACTATAAACATGCTTCCCGTTTGTTTGTACGCAAAAGAAGGCATTATCGTATGTTGTATTTGCCAACATACTAAAGGTCACAGGTTTTAGCATTTTTAACATGCTTTCGATTTACTCACCAATTTTATCTGGTTGTGACATGACAATTGACTCTCATATTAATTCATTTTATTTTTATATTATTAGATTACTATTATTATTTAAATAGCATAAATTAAAATCTTATACGATAGTACCCATTTTACTGTAAAATAAAAAGAAATCTAGTATGTAATAATACCACTACTATAATAATCAATATTATTCTAATTATCATTTTATACATGCTTATTATAGAATTTCAAAACTAATAAAGATATATATTATAGTTTGCTATTTTACTATTGCACTGTACAAAACCGAACAAAAATGTAAAAATATCCAAAATAGACTATTATATTAACAATATTATTGTACTGTTACAAAGTAATAGAATACGTTATAACGATGCTACTAAGAATAATAATAATAATTATTATTTTTATTATCATGACTATAGTAATCAATTTTTAAAAATATGATTTTTTTACTAAATGGTAAAAAATTAAGCCAATAAAGAAATATATTACTACAAAAATATTACTGTACTATATAAAAAAAAAGTATTTAATAATGATATTACTATTAATAGTAATTATATTATAAAATTGCAAAACCTTAACCAATGTAGAAATAATTGGTAAATAATTGTAGTGGAATAATTGTAATAAATACAGTAATAATGCTATTGCACTGTAAAATATTACTGAAAATAAAAAAAAACTAAAGAAAATGTAAAAAATACTGTAACGTAAAATAATAGTTTATGTCAGGGTTTCTCAAATCTTACCCTGGAGGTTTAGCTCCAACCCTGATAAAGCCCTGACTAACATGCTCAGGTGTGTTTGATTAGGGTTAGGGTTGATTAGGGTCTGCAGAGCATCGGTCCTCCAGGGTAGGATGTGAGAAACCCTGGTCTAGGTCATAATGATATTACTACTTCTGTTCTTTTCTCAGGTGTTTAAACAGAAAACATTAAGCACTATTCATCTGCATCCTACAGTGCGTTTATTGAGGGCTTTCACCTAACCTAAACAGTTTTTAAAACAACAAGTCATCTCAGTAGAGCGAAATTTAGTGTCTGACAGGTTTTTAGCATCCACATCTCTTTCCTAATGCACATGGACAAGACTTCGCTGCTGTAGGGACATTAATGCTTTTTTCCTATTACCCAAACCAAGCTCTTTGCCCTAAAACAACACATTTATGTTCTCACATGCTTCATGTTTTCCGAGGCCCTGCAGAAGTACTCGGCAAAGGAGACCAAAGCCGCGTCAGAGGTGAAGGTTGAGATGGCCTCGGGCTGCGTAGGAAACCAACAAGTGGGAGGAAAAGGGAAAAATAGCTCATTGACATGAAAAACATTTTTTGCAGCAGTTTGAAAGAACACATTATGCTGCTTTAATCCAGTTAGGAAAACAAGACTTCAGCAAACATCCGGAAAAATCTTAAACCTTTATCCTCTCTAGTAATGCTTGAATTATATACAAACATGTGACACAGTAAATATTGACAGATGTCAGCCAAACCAGTTTGTGGACAGTACACTGTTGGTAATATTTATCATGCACACAGACCGACCTTAAAAGTGCGCACTTCAGCGCTTCTGCTGTTGAGGTTGGGGGCCAGTAAGCTCTTCCAGCCTTGAGGGTCATCCTTGTAGGGCAACTGTCCCGCACGCAACTTCACATACAGAACGCCGTCTTTGGATAGGATGGATCTAGAAAGCAGAATATATTTAAAATACTTCATCACAATTAACTTGTGACTAACACAATTAGCTCCGTTCCAAAACCTAGTGAGCTGCCTTTAAGAAGCATACAAACCAAAAATAGAACCTATTAAGTGAGTGATCTGGAACAATCTATTGGCAGCAACTCTGTATGCTTTATAAATAGTTTCATATTGATTATTTCAAGAGGTCAGCACTAAACTACACTATTGTTCAAAAGTTTGGGGATAGTACTTTTGTTTCGTATTTTCAAAAGCAGCCTCTATTGCTCACTGAGGCTGCATATGCTTGATCAGAAATATAGTAAAAACTATTTAAAGTAATTGTTATCTGAAGTTTTCAAATAAAACTGATTTCTAGGATGGACATCTGAATTTTCAGTCTTCAGTGTCACACAATCCTTCATAAATCATTCTAATATGCTGATATGCTACTCTCTGCAAACAAATGGCTTATCTTACTTAGTATTTTTGTCCTGTTTCTAGTCAAAAAAAAAAAAAAAATATATATATACAATCTTAAATCAAGATATTTTTATTAGCTAAGCAAAATGAAGTAAGATATTTATTTAGTTGACAAAAATCTAAAGTAAATTCATTTTGCTTAAAACAAATAAAAATATCTGCCGGTGGGGTAAGTAAAACACTCTTGTCAAAAGTTTATAACATTCTAAATGTCTTTACTGTCGCTTATTTATGACTACATTGTACCGCATCAGCATCAAGTATTAAAGGCTATATTGATGGAAAACTCCTAACATAACACAATTGTATTCAATAATTACACAATATCATTATTTACAAACAAAATGAAATTTCTTTCAATCTTTCATTTTGATATTTGATAAACAAAAGTTTCCCAGAAGTTTTTTTTTTTTAATGTGTTTGTTCATGTCCTTTCGGAGTAAACGCTTCCTTGTATATTTAAAAGAATAGTTCCTCTAAAAATGAAAATTCTATCATCATTTACTCACCCTCAAGTAATTTCAAACTTATACGCATTTCTTTGTTCTGGCAAACACAAAGGAAGACATTTTGAAGAAAGTTTGTAACCAGGCTGTTTTGGGTCACCATTGACTTCCATAGTAGAAAAAAAAGATACTATGGGTGTCAATTGTGACCAAAACAGCCTGGTTACAAACTTTCTTCCTTTGATATTTTTGATAAACTATGACCTTCCATAGACAGCAATACAACTGAAATGACCCCAGATCCAGAAAGGTTGTAAAAACATTGTTCATTGTTAACAGTCCATGTCCAACTGGGCGGAAACACACCTATCTTGGGGCAGTCGTGGCCTAATGGATGGGGAGTTGGGCTTGTAACCCAAAGGGTTCGTTAGCAGGGATTGTGGGTGGGGTTAGTGAATAACCAGGTCTCTCTCCTTCTTCAATACCACGATTGAGGTGAGACTCTTGAGCAAGGAACCGTTCCCCCAACTGCTCCCCGGGCACTGCAGCACTGGCTGCCGACTGCTCAAGGTGTGTGTTCATGGTGTGTGTGTGTGTGCGGTTGATCACTTCTCACTTCTGTGTGCACTTGGATGGGTTAAAAGCAGAGCACAAATTCATAGTATGGGAAACCATACCTCTCGTCTTTTTCTTTCCTTTCAATGTGACATCAGTGGCTTTTGCAACGCTAAGATAACACTTTTTTTGTGCAAAGAAACCAAAAATAACAATTTACTCAACTATTTCTCTCCTGACTTATGTCTTCAGCCATCACAATGATTACATCAAATACATGTTGCAAAACTTTCTAATATGGCGGAAGATGTAAGTCACAAAGAAGAACGGTTAAGTATTTCAGTTGTATTGCTGTCTATGTAGAGTCAGATGGCTCTTTGATATCATTAAAAGGTATCTTAATACGTGTTTTTAAGATGAACAAAGGTTTGGAACGACATGAGGGTGAGTAATTAATGACACAACTTTCATATTTGGGTGAACTAACGTTTATCTACATGCAGACTTACTGCAGATGTTGGGCTCCTTTACTGATGTCAATGTTCAGCTCCCAATATCTTGGACCTTTCACCTTAATCTGGATCCAAAGGGATAAAAAACTATAATGTCAGATTTAGGCAGTTTGTATGAGCTGTACTTGGAAGTGGTTTTATTTATTACCCGTTTCAGAAGGTTAAGTTCAGGCAGCATGGTGGGAGCCATCAACTCCACGGTCGTCTCTTCGTACCACTGCGTCTCCTATTAAACGCATACCACATGCATGCACAAACAGATTAGAAACCTAATGCCTTGCATCACAATGTATAAGTTCACTATGCGTGACTCTATGCCTGCGTGAACAAAGACGACTTTGTAATTGCTGTGAACAGCTGGTTCCCTTCCTTTGGCTGCCGTCATTTAATTGAAAAGATGAGTCCTCGAAGCAGCAGGGGAAACATGGTCAGACGTCACGGTCAACCTTCAACAGTCCTTCGCTATGTTTATCACCCAAGAATCTCTTTGATGTGGCCTAATAGCCTCACACGCAACGGGACGGATAGATGTTGGGATGTGGAGCTATGTGCGCATTACGGTCTTAAACAATAAATGGTATTCAAAGCTGTTTTAGCAAGAGAAAAAGAAAGAAAATGTGATCATGAAAAGATTCAGAGTCTGATGTGAAACCATTTTGCAGTGCACTTTTGAGGAAGCTTTGGACATTAAGGTTAAAGGTTAAGTTCATCTTTAAAAGTCATCTTTTTAAAATGTATTCTTATATTCTAACATTGACACAACCTTGAACTTTTAACCACCCTTATGTCAGTGCATTTCACAACAAGAAAAGCTTACCTACAACTATAGTCTTAAATTATAGGCTATTGGTTACCATTATTTTCTATCACACACATCAAGGAAAAGTCATTTTGGAGCAGGGTTATTGTAGTTAGCTAAAACTAAAACATTGAACTACATTTTTTTTTTAAATATTAAATAAATTTATCAATATATGGTAAACATGTTAAACTTATTTTAGCTAAGTGTCAAAAATCAAAAAATAAATGAACGTAAAAAAAAAAAAGAATAAAAAAAAGACAAAAAATATATATAAAGATAAAAAATGAAATTACAAAAATCAAATCTAAATCCACATATATATATATATATATATATATACAGTATATACATACATACATACAGTAGTGGCCAAAAGTTTTGAGAATGACACAAATATTAGTTTTTACAAAGTTTGCTGCTAAACTGCTTTTAGATTTTTTTTTTTCAGTTGTTTCTGTGATGTATTGAAATATAATTACAAGCACTTCATACATTTCAAAGGCTTTTATCGACGATTACATGACATTTATGCAAAGAGTCAGCATTTGCAGTGTTGGTCCTTCTTTTTCAGGACCTCTGCAATTCCACTGGGCATGCTCTTAATCAACTTCTGGGCCAAATCTTGACTCATTGACTCAAATCAACCCATTCTTTCATAATCACTTTTTGGAGTTTGTCAGAATTAGTGGGTTTTTGGTTGTCCACCCACCTCTTTAGGATTGACCACAAGTTCTCAATGGGATTAAGATCTGGGGAGTTTCCTGGCCATGGACCCAAAATGTCAACATTTTGGTCCTCAAACTTAGCTATCACTTTTGCCTTATGGCACGGTGCTCCATAGTGCTGGAAAATGCATTGTTCTTCAGCAAACTGTTGTTGGATTGTTGCTGTTGAAGGGTGTTTCGGTACCATTCTTTATTCCTGGCTGTGTTTTGGGGCAAAATTGTGAGTGAGCACACTCCCTCGGATGAGAAGCAACCCCACACATGAATGGTTTCAGGATGCTTTACAGTTGGCACGACACAGGACCGAACCGGTATGAACTTCAGTGTTCTGAACACAAAGGAAGAAGTTTTAAAGGCAGTTTGTAAGCAGGCTGTTTTGGTCACCACCGACTTCCACTCTAATTGTTTTCCTACTAAAGAAGTCAATGGTGACCAAAACAGCCTGGTTCCAACACTTCTCCAAAACCTCTTCCTCTTCCATACAGGATTGGAACTACTTGACTATTCCTTCAGTTTGTATGCGAGTGATCTGTTTTCCATCATCATTATGCAGCAGGTCCCTCTTTAACTGGAGCGTAAAAACAGAACAAGTTCCTTGAATCATGCTGTAGGTACATTTTTAGGTTGACTAGTAAAAAAGAATGGGTTGAACGTTCAAAAATAAAACTCAAGATCACTCAGCCGTACATTTATATTACACTTTACAATTATTCATTTAGAAGATGCTTTTATTCAAAGAGGCTATTTTACGTGTCAAGTAAATTAATCTCGATTCCGTATTTGTAGATATTTATAATAGAAAACAGGGCAACATTACTTAGACAGAAATCATTTACAATAAGTGATTTATCATAAACACAGGAAGTGCATGAGGTATTGTTCATGTCGGTTATTAGGGAAGAGAAAGCTGACCCTGTCTGAGCAGCACACACTCGCTGATCTGCTTCCCGTTCACATACGTCTCTGCCCCCTCCAGCGGATCCAGGGTCACGTCCACTGCAGAAACACAGGAAGTGATGTTATCACATGCATGAGGTGCGCTAAAAAGGAGGGCGGGGCTTCCCAGAGCTCACGGCCGACTGAAGAAGACTCCGCCTCCTGTAGGCCCCGCCCACACCAGCTCAAACAGCACTCAAGAATCATTGGGTTTTTGCTTTTTGTGTCGAACAAACAGGAAACAGTCAAAATGAGATGTAGAGCGGCCCTCACTGGACAGGGACAGATTTACATGCAAATAATGTCATTAATGTGTTTACTGTGACTTTAAATGAGTTGTGTGTGATGATGAGAGACTCCTCCGCTACTGCGTTCGTCAACACAAACGTCATGCTAATGAAACACAGACACACACACACTGTTTATGTGGTCAAACAGGAAAACACATGACACGTGTGAATGAATGAGACTGTATGATCATAACAGAGGAAGAGGAGGAGGACAGATGAAGGAGCTGGTGAGTGATTTACAGATGATACCTGTGTCAAATCCCAGCAACTGTTCCACCGGCAGAGAGAAAACCAGCACAGTACATGAGTGTGTGTTACTGACACACACACACACACACACACACACACATCGACATGCCCTATGACTGATCTCACACGGACATACTCACTAAATATAGGCACAAACAAACAAACAACTGAAAAAACAAAAAAACTAAATGTTTTTTATGTCAAAGTTTTGAACACGAGTTATAGGAAGTAGCCGGTCAGGTAGTTTCCCAGGAACGTTTTCCTGGTTGCATTCGCACCAACAGGAAGTCAGAAGTGACAGAAAGCTACATCATTGAAGCACTGCATTCAACAAACCAAACAACAAAACAATGGAGGATTGTGATCGGAGCTGTGTTTCTCTCTATAACCTGGAGAACCGAAGCTCTGTGTGTGTGTGTGTGTGTGTGTGTTCGCTGTATGGAGCGATGTGTGTTCAAACAGTGTGTTCAGGATATGAGCTATAACTTATTGACTTATTATAAGCTCGTCTGCCGGCTGTCATCTGCCCCGGCCGCGAGCACACGCTACACGCCTTAAAGAGAAAGGACGATGATGTGCTTATGAGACAGGTGCGTCCTCCGCTGTCAGGCTTTATCGTTCTGGACTGAACTGTGTTCCCATAACATCTAAGCAGACGCAGTACGAGAGAAAGTGTCGAAAGTGAACAAATAGGCTACTCTCGTAACCCAGGGTCCCTGAGACACGGGAGCGAGTACTGCATCGCTGGCTGTGCTGCAGGTGTTCGGTGCTTCAGTCGAGGACAAGGTTTTTTTTGATTGAATAGGCTTCAGTTAAGGGGAAAGAAGGAGTGGCTGTGAAGTGTCGATTACTGGGTTTGACGTTTTTTAGAATCGATTCGTCTGCGTCATGGAAGTGTCGCTGCAGGTCTAACAGCAACACATTTCTACATGTGATTGAGTCTGAGAAAAGAGCACAAAGGCGCAGACAAAGACCAGCTAAAGGCCTTTTTCTATTTCTGACTTGTAACCTGTGTTTGCACACATGCGTTCGGCCAATCAGCGCACACTCACGCCCCTGCTAGTTCATACAGAGCTGTTTCAGACCCTACTCTGAAGTACCAGCTAATTTAGTTCCTGTAAAAGGAGTTCCTAACTAAATCCGTTCCTAGTTCCTGCTGTGCTAACACACCATAACAGCTTCCCTAATAGGTCTACGAACTATGAAATGGTTCCTCTGGTGCAAAGGGGCTACTGATACTGATGTCATGTGCTAGATCACAGCTCAAATGTCTTATTATTCTAATTCAATGATTAAATGTAAGAAATTGACAAAGTATGATTCACATCACAATACAACCTTCTGGACAACACTGTGCCGCTGGATCACACACACTTACCTCCTCCGTTCTGGTTGATGTAGCTGTAAAACACACAGTGCTGCTCTTTAATGAACTGACCGCTGAGCTTGATGTCCACATCCTTCTGACCAACCCTGACAAACACACACACACATGAATATCAGCTCATTTACTCTAAGACCACACCAGAGTATTTCATCTTAAAGGAGTCTGAACTGCTGGTTTAGATCGGGTCTGATCCAGATGAAGGTGGTTTTGATTGGCTCACCTGGTCACGCCCTCTTTGATGTAGTACAGCAGACACTCAGACATCAGCGGATCCTCGTTCAGATTCACCAGGTGAGGAGTCTGAAACACACACACACTTCAACATCTCTGTACTGTGTGTTTATGTTGACGTGAACTGAAGTGATTGTATTTGGAAACAAAGATGAAGTTCTCGATGTGAATATAACCCTAACAGAGCCCTCCGATCATTAGAGGACCGTTTCCAGAAGAGATCAGATGCTCAAACACTAGCCACGTTTAAATCTAGACCCAAAGCCATCTGTTGAGCTGTGCTTTTACTGAATGTGTGTGTACAGACCCCTTTCGGTGAAAACACTCCGACAGTCCCTCCATCCTCTTTAATGGACACGCCCATCTCTGCCAGAATCGACTCCCTGCAGGCGGGAAACACGGCGGTCACATGACCATCTGAGCTTTTACACCTCACTCAGAACTGTTTTTTTTTCAGGAGCATTGTAACTTTTTAGAACTAAAAATATTAAAATAAAAAATAACATGAAATATTATTAAATGTATTATTAATTCTAAAACAATTCATTGTTTATAAATATAGAATTGTTTTTATAAATACTATTTATATATTTCACGTACCCCAATTTTTTGTCTTGTTTGTTTATAGAAGCATTTATATTTCAGGTGATAAAATATGTAGTGTCTTCACAGTAACAGTAAAACTAGTGTCTTCACCTCTCCAGACGTATAGACTCTGTCTTCCTCAGCTTCTCCTCCCACGTCTCATTCAGCTCAGCAATGATCTTCTCTGTTTCCTGTAGAAACACACACACAAAATGTTTGTATCGGAGCACAGGATGCTGATTATCTCATGCCCCACCCACCACCATAACCCCGCCCCCTCTCATACCTTCAGTCGCTCCACTGCCTCCTCATTGGTAATCATCTCGCCCTGAAACTCTTCTAATTGGCTGTGGCTATCCAGAGAGGCAGGATTACTCTCAGAGGCGGGGCCTTCTCCCAGGACAGGGGCGGGTGTGGGCGGAGCTCCGTTGGAGGCGGAGTCAGCAGGCATTAGAGTGACGCCCACATGGTTATTATTGACTTCTGCAGCTAAAAGACATTTAAAAACTAGTACTGTCAAAATTAGCATTTCAACACATGCAATTAATTTTCCAAGATTAATGGCATTAAATTTAATGCAGAGGTGTGTAGCTAGGGTTGGCCCCCCCCCACTCAACTTCAGACAGACACAAGTAAATATGACCTTTATTATAAAAGGTATGTGAAGATATTTTTTCAAACTGTAAAATGTTACTGTATTTATAAAATTATACTGAACTATACTGTAATGTTAATATAGTCAACACGACACACCGTCAATAATCAAACATTAGGAAACAAAACATTCCTAGAGACGTCAGTAGTATCACTGACACTGGCCTTCAGTCATTTAAAAACAAATTAGAACATTCTGTCTTTATATTGTTTCAAGGTTCATTTGAAGATTAAATGTGACGTTTTTAAAATATAAAAGTATTTATCACAATTATTTTCACATTAATGAGACACATTTAAGACATGACTGTGTATATCTCTATCTCTAATGTGTGTGTGTGTGTAAGGTATTTATCACCTTATGAGGACCAAATGTCTTCACAAAGATAGCAATAGCAGTAAATGTTGACCTTGTGAAGACATTTGTCAGGTCTACTCTGTAAGGGGTAGTTTAGGTGTAGGACAATACCACATACAGTCTGTACAGTAGAAACACCAGTACACCTATGAAGAGAGAGACCCCAGAACACATGGAGACACTACAGGACTGTGTGTGTGTGTGTGTGTGTGTGTGTGTACCTGGAGCAGTGACCAGCCGGCTCAGTCCTTGAGACAGCAGCAGATCTCTGAGTCGGTTCACTTCCTCCTTCAGTTCTCTGATCAGACGAGCGTTTGGATCCTCGTTAATTACAGCATTACAGCGGATCTGCTTCGCACGGTCAGCATATCTGCACAAACACACACGACAGGAAGCTCTGAAGAGTCGCACAGATGATGTTCATCGATTGATGGATTGACTGATGTACCTGAGAGTGCTGAGTGTTTCCTCATAATTAATATCTGCAGGACTGAGAGCAGCGATCATAGCCGTACGAGAATTACCACCTGAAACACAAACACACACTACATAAACACAACTCTGTGTGTGTGTGTAAGAGAGTGAGTGTGTGTGTGTTTGTATTACCCAGGTTCTCCTTCAGTATCCAGGTGAGCACAGAGTCTCTGTATGGGATGAACTCACTTTTCCTTCTTTTGCTGTTTTGCTGTTTGTCACAAACACACCGTTAAACACAGCAGAAGAACAGATCATGATCACAAACAGTAACACTGACTGGAGCTTCAACAGAAGGACAGGGGATCCTGTAACGAACCAGTCATTCAGTAAAACATCTCACCATTTCAGCCAGAGCGGAGATGACCTTCCCCAGCGTGGTGAGGGATTTATTGATATTAGCACCTTCCTGAAGGACAGAGGGACAGGGTTTGTGTGAGAGAGCAACAGAGAAGATAACTGGCTGTTACATCTGAACTGATCAGGTTTAGTACCTTTAACCTCACGCCTTTAGCTCCGGAGGAATCCGCTCGCTCACTGCCTGCCAAATCCACCAGACTCACCTTACTGACCTGTACAGGACAGAGAGATGTGACTAAACTAATGAAAGATACGGCATCAACAGGCAAGATCTAGTTTATTACAGACCGATCTCAAATCTCCCTTTTCTGTCAAAGATACTAGAAAAGGTAGTATCCTTACAATTGTACTCCTTCTTAGAGAAAAATGGTATCTGTGAGGATTTCCAGTCAGGATTTAGACCGTATCATAGTACTGAGACTGC
>JAUCMT010000109.1:156246-167272 GCA_032357475.1 Enteromius thamalakanensis
TGGACATCTTGGATGACATGGTGGTGAGTAAATTATCAGCAAAAGTTTTTTTGAAAGTGAACTTCTCCTTTAAGTAAATCTTTTACTCAATTTGTGTATGTTTGTGTGTTTGTGTACCCGTTTGTGTGTGTTGCATGTTCTGTCTGCCGTCTCCTTCTCCTCCTGCAGGTGTTTCATCTCCTCGTTTCGCTCCTGATCGTGTCTCTTCCAGCCCTCGACCACTTTCACCAGCGTCTGACACACACACACACACACACACAGTACTTATTCATCATGAGAGTATATTGTTGCAGTAATAGCAGTGATGAAAAATTCAATTCAAGTTTATTTGTATAGTGTTTTTATGACAGAATTCATTGCAAAGCTACATTGGTGAAGCACTGTATATCATACACCAGTATAAACACAGATCAGAGCACTGTAGAGATGTTTTCACTCTCATTCCAAACTTTTACTTCTTTTTTTATTTTAAATAAAAAATACAATAATGTTTCAACAAATGAAAACTTCATGAATGTTTATAGTAATACATGTATTAGTTAATCAAAAATGAAGGACCCATGTGTCTGTGTACAAAGACAGATGGACTGAGTTTGATTTCAAACATCACATACACACGTCTTCCTCATTCCCCTCAGTACTGTGTGTGTGTGTGTGTGTGTGTGTGTGTGCGTGTACTTTGTCGAGCTGTTCGATCATGATGTCTTTCTTGCGGTCAGCGGCCACAGCGAGTGTTAACTGCTGCTGAAACTGAAGAACTCTACTGTGGAGAGACGCCACCTGCTGCTCACACACCTGAAACACACACACAGACAATTTACATTTACTTCAGTATTTTGTTTATTATTTAAAACTTATATTTCATAAATTTTGATAATAATAAACAGCAGAGGTAAATGTACTTGAGTAAAGTAAAAACAGTTTACTTCTGTCTACCTTTGAAAAATAACCACAATATTATTTCCTTTATTCATTCATTCACTTTTTAATGCCATGCCGTTCTGGGGTCAGCTGAGCTCAGGTTTATAACGGCTGTACCTTGCGGCGCTCTCTCTCTCGCTCCAGACTCTCTCTCAGCACCTGCAGCTCCGACACAGCGCCGCTGGAGTCTGTGTGCAGACGAGAATAACGAGGAAACAGCTGCTCCACGCCTCCCACAGACAGCCCAGCACTAACACAGAGAGAGAGAGAGAGAGAGAGAGAGAGATCAGACACACACACACAGATCAGACACACACACACAGATCAGACACAGAGAGAGACAGAGATCAGACACAGAGAGACAGAGAGATCAGACACACAAACAGAGATCAGACACAGAGAGAGACAGAGATCAGACACAGAGAGAGAGAGAGAGATCAGACACACACACAGAGATCAGACACACACAGAGAGAGAGAGATCAGACACACACACACAGAGATCAGGCACAGTTAAAAGAACAGCTATTATTTAAAATATTTTCAAACTATTTTGTCACACAGTGTATTTGTTGATCAGTAATGAAGTGTCGTTGATGAACACACAGGGTAAGTGCTTGAGCAGCACAAACTCTACCTCCAGTGAACTCTGAATATGAAGTGAATTGAGTGACAACTGCTGTTTTGGTGTGTCTGATTCACCTGAGCAGGTGTGACGTGGCATCGCTCTCGACAGAATCATCCAGGAAGTGCTGAGATGCAGGGGACAGAAAATCTACAGGGTCAAAGGTGAAAGGTCAGGTGATTTGATCAGGACTAAACAGAGTTCAGCAGGTCCATGAAAGCGTGTGTGTGTGTGTCTCACCACGTCTGTCCGCTGATGTCGGTGTGTTTCTCAGCATGGACTGTAAGTGTGTTCTTACATTCTCCATCTCCTCGATGTGTTTCCTGCCACTCTACACACAGTAACATCCTGATTAAATTAGGACTCAATTAAATATATGTCTGATATAATGTAACGTCATGCCCATAATCTGGCATCAGATCAGAGATTAGACTGAGATCACAGAGGTAAGATGGCAATCAGACAGTGATCAGACATAGAGTATACGGTAATCAGGCAGAGATCAGACGTTTATCAGACAGACATTAGACAGTGATTAGACAGAGATTAGATGATGATCAGACAGACATTATACAGTGATCAGACCGAGATCAGATGTTTATCAAACAGATTATACGGTGATCAGACAGAGATTACACAGTGATCAGACAGAGACTATACAGTGATAAGACAGAGATCAGACATTTATCAGACAGACATTAGACAATGATCACAAAGTGATCAGTCAGAGATTAGATGATAATCAGACAGACATTATACAGTGATCAGACAGAGATTAGATGGTGATCAGACAGACATTATACAGTGATCAGATAGAGATCAGACGTTTATCAGACAGAGATTATACGGTAATTAGACAGTGATCAGACAGAGATTATACGGTGATCAGACAGAGACTATACGGTAATCAGACAGAGATCAGACATTTATCAGACAGACATTAGACAGTGATTAGACGTTTATCAGACAGACATCAGGCGGTGATCAGACAGAGATAAGACAGTGATCAGACAGAGATCAGATGTTTATCAGACAGAGATTATACAGTGATCAGACAGATTAGATGGTGATCAGACAGACATTAGATGGTGATCAGACAGAGATTCTACAGTGATCAGACGTTTATCAGACAGAAATTATACGTTAATGAGACAGTAATCAGACAGAGATTATACGGTGATCAGACAGTGATCAGACAGAGATTATACAATGATCAGACAGAGATCAGACATTTATCAGACAGAGATTAGACAGTGATCAGATGTTTATCAGACAGAGATTATACAGTGATCAGACAGATTAGATGGTGATCAGACAGACATTAAACAGTGATCAGACAGACATTAAACAGTGATCAGACAGACATTAAACTGTGATCAGACAGACATTATACAGTGATCAGACAGAGATCAGACGTTTATCAGACACACATTACACAGTGATCAGACGTTTATCAGACAGACATTAGACGGTGATCAGACAGAGATTAGACGGTGATCAGACAGAGATCAGACAGAAATTATACGGTGATCAGACAGTGATAAGACAGAGATTAGATGGTGATCAGACAGACATTATACAGTGATCAGACAGACATTATACAGTGATCAGACAGACATTATACAGTGATCAGACAGAGAACAGATGGTTATCAGACACACATTAGACAGTGATCAGACAGACATTATACAGTGATCAGACAGATATCAGACACACATTAGACAGTAATCAGACGTTTATCAGACAGACATTAGACGGTGATCAGACAGAGATTAGATGGTGATCAGACAGTGATCAGACATAGATTAGACAGTGATTAGACGTTGATCAGACAGAGATTAGACGGTGATCAGACATAGATTAGACAGTGATTAGACGTTGATCAGACAAACATTACACAGTGATTAGATGATGATCAGACAGAGATCTTACTGTCGGCTGTGCTGATCTGTCCAGGCTGTTCTGCAGATGAAGGTCCATCTCTCTATCTGCCTCTGTCTCCACCCCCTCTACTCCTAAGCCAATCACATCATGTGAGGAGGACGTGGAGTCCAGGCTGAGGTCCTCCAGCCTATGAGAGAGGAGAGGGGGGCTAGCTGTGGTCGTCCTGACAGCAGTGAGATCAGGAGAGGAGAGAGCGAACGACACCTGTCTGACAAAGAGAGAGAGACACACACAACATAGCGTAAAGGAACTGGAGTGATTACAGCGATGAACCCTAACCCTAAAAAGATAACAAAGACAAAAGATTACTATACTGCAACCCTATTTGTGAAGCACGCCCAGCACATCAGCAACAGGTTTTTCACCGCTCTCATCACAAATATATTATATACACTTTATGTGCAAATATATTGAATGTTTGCTCAGTACTTTTCAATAAAAACAACAAATGGTTAATTTAATATATATAGAAATAAATTCAATTTAAGTTTATTTGTACAGTGTTTTCACAATACAAATAATCGCAGCAGCATTATAGAAAGTTTCTACTTTATATTTAGTCTTAGCTTATCATTTGTAACTTTGTCAAATTAAAATCAATATAGCAGAAAAATCCTGCAGTTAGTTAGGGTTAGGTTCAAACACACGTGAACACAGACGTTTGTTTAAAGTTCAAGAAGGCCACTGTTTTTTTACTGAATAAATGTATGATAAGGTAAGAGAGTATCATGGCAGTGCCGGTGACTCTGGTGTTAATGGACGGCCTTACCTGGCTGCGTGACCTTTGACCTCTTGCTCTCGGCTGTGCTGTAAAGAGCTGTAGAGACGTGCAGTGACCTGACGAGACGAGGAGAGCGCTGAGAGAGGAGATGAGGGCCAGGAGCGCGTCAGAGCGGGAACAAACGACTGATGAAGAGCAGCGTCATCATCAGCAGCAGCAGCAGCTCGGCCCAGAGACGTCATCTCACTGCGCACACACAAGACGGCTGGTGAATCTGATTTATTCAATTATGAATATGAACTTGAGGATATTAACTAAAGATAATGTTCCATGAAGATATTTAGTAAACTTCCTGTCATACATATATCACAACTTTATTTCTGATTAGTAATATGCATTGCTAAGAACTTCTCAGTATTGTTTCTGCTCCGTCATATTCCAGATTTTCAGATAGTTGTATCTCAGACAGATATTGTCTTATCCTAACAAACCAGACATCAGCGGAGAGCAAAAAAAGCCTGTCCCTATGACTGCTGTGGTGCTCCAGAGACACATTTGTTTAGATTTTTATTATATTCGATTATTTGACGATAGCAAAACACTTCTGATAAACCCATGTGTGTTTCCATGGAAACAGCGGCACACACACTAAAATTACATTCTTGTGCTAAGAATTATAAATAAATAACACCTGACGCCGACTGTACGAAGTAAGGTTATTATACAGCTCGTGTTTAATTAACGTTATCGTTATATCGTGACAGAATTAAACACTGTTTTCCGTCAGAAGCTGAGACTCTCTGTCAGCTGTGACCCGCTGAAGATCTTCTCACACTTCTACACTGTAACACTCAAGAGTTTATGGAGTTTGATAAGAGTTTGATGAGTTTGTTTACCGTTTGAATGTCTCGCGCTGCTTCCCCGCTTCAAATCGCGCCGTGACCGAAGCGGATACACGTCATCAAACCGCTGCTAAGCACAACACAAAATAAGAGCATAGAGCACTGTTTCAGATCCCTAAAATAATAAAAATAAAGAAATTACATGCACAGACACTTCATCTAAAACCAACAATGTTAAGAAAACAAAAGCGGGCTGGCAGTATTTAAGATTGCTTTCAATGGCCCTTATATTAATGTGAATACGAATAAAATGATAACTTACTGTATTATATTAATAAAAGAAGCTGAAATACGCGTACAACAATTTCTTCTTCCTTTAAAAGAAAATGTCCGGTAGGAAGAGCTTCAGTCTATTTTACAGAGCAACAAAACAAACCATTTTCTGTGAATTCCAGAAAATAAAAGTAATCTGAATAATTGTACTGTATTTAAGGTCTGTATTAGTAAGATCTTCAGACTGCTTGACCTTCATCGTGGACCGATGGGTTTGTCTGTGAAGCCACAGCCAGAATATATGAGACGTTTTCCACAAATCTACACACAAACCGAGAGGTTTATATGTGTTCTATTAATAATCATTACTGCAATATCTTATAACAGGTTATTGTTATTGACAACAGAAACAACTATTAAAGTGGTTGGTGATTAAAAATTGTTCTCAAGAATGTGAAAACATGCCCCTGGAAATCAGTTGGCCCTTAATGTACAAGTGACGTTCTGAGCCGGTTGTGAAGAGATCTGTACTGAAATATACACACAAATAAACTGGACTCGAGCTGAACTGCAGAGAATGTCTTTAATCATGTTCTCATTTCAAACACACACTGAATCTGATGTGACGAGTTACTGAGGAATAAACCAGAATAAAGGAGACGGAAGGAATGATCTTGGATAGTGTCCTCACACACACACACACACACACACACACACACACCACTCGTGCTGTAAAAGGGAAAGTGTCCATATGAAAATTATTTCCAGGTTTTCACAAAGTGATCTTGGTGTTCCGGAAGCTGGAATTATCCCTGAAAAACAAGAAGCACACGAGGATCAGAGACCTGCTCAAACTTCATCAAACCTGGTTTAATAAAACATCGTGAACATCAACCTCGACACGCAGAACTCACATATATCCTCACCCACAATTATGCCAAAAATCATTAGATTAAGATGTTTCATTACCATATTCTGTACATTTCCTACCAAGAATTAATCACTACTAATATATATCCCTTCATCTGCACAACTGTGCTCCCTCAGATTCAGATTCTCTAATAGAGTCAGGTCCACACACACCGGGACAGCGACCCCCCCCCCGCAGTGCATCTGATATCAAACGATGTGCTTTAACTGCAGACTGCTTTCATTTGAGGGTACTAACATCTAAATCAGGTGAACAGTGTCAGAATTACAGCGGTTTACATGCGTGCCTCATACTAGTTAAAGGACCAGAAGTAATGGGAGAGAATAATAATCAATCAGTCAATTACAGCCTGAGGTCTGGAACACATCACGAGATCCTCTTCAGTTCCTGCTTGTTTTGTCTTCAGAGTGAAATGCGTGCTCAATCAGATTCAGTTCAGGGTGCTTGGGTCACTGTCCGTCTGTGAAGAGCCGCCCAATGAGTTCTGAAGCATCTGGCTGAATACGAGCAGATCCGCTCGCCCCAAACACTGCAGAAATCATCCTCATCAACAGATCCAAGAGAAGCAGTTCCACCGCAGCCATACACCATGACACTTCACTGAAGCTCAGGATCATGAGCAGTTCCTCTTCCATCACTCTGGTGCGGGTTGATCTTGGTCTTATCTGTCCATGGGATGTTGTTCCAGAACTGTGACAGCTTCAGAGTTGACAGCAGCAGATTCCAAACAGCACACCCGAAATGAACTCTGGAGCTTTTATCTGCTCATGTAATTGGGATAATAAGGGAATAACACACACCTGGCCGTGGAACAGCTGAGAATTGTCCTTTTACTTTTGTGAGAGACACATGTACACTGTTGTAATTCCTACACCGTTCACCTGATTAGATGTCTCTCAGACAGATACTGTCCTCTCCTAACAAACCAGACATCAGTGGAGAGATGGTTTATTGGTATGACTGTGTTCCAGGGTCATGTGTATCATGATCAGGTACGGACTGGGATCAGAAACGAGTGTGTGTGTGTGTGTGGAAGGAGACACACTTGAGGCTGTCGTTGTGTGTCTTGTACTCCATGATGGTGTTTGGAGGCAGGTTGAGCACGCGCCGCAGAGTGTCTCGTATCCGTGACGTGGTCACCTGATCGTTGGCTGTTTTATTCCAGATGGACAGAATATCCTCCTGCAGACACACACTGGCGTCAGACTCACACACACACACACACACACACACAGTAAACCGTGACAGAGTGATGATGTCTGATCTGTCTTCACCTGGAAGCGGATGGACACCACGACCCCGCAGATCTCCTCGCCCACCATGAACTGCTCGCCCAGCATGGCCAGGATGATGTTCTCCCAGAAACGAGACGCCAGGCCCTTCCTCAGCCGGATGATCCACTTCCCTCCGTTCTTATTGGCCTCGTCCTGATTCACAGACACACAGAAAATATTCATAAGATCTAACTAACCGTGCATGAGTAGAAAACTCTTCTGAGAAGCGGCAAAACTTCTGATTAACTTTGTTAGTTTCACAAGAGCGTTAACACGGATCAAACATGAGCTGAAAAATGTTCATTCTTTTATTCTGAAGAAAAAAAATTACATGTCATTAAATATTTTATTGATATCTTTTGGACTCAGCAGCTGTTTCAGGAGGCGGGGCTTAGAGGAGAAACAGTCATGTACAGGATGTAGAAAATAACGGACCACATAAACACATTCCATTACACCAAACACACAAAATAATGTTCCTTTTAACATCTTATGAGCCCTTCAAGGCCTTTCTTTGGAAATCATCAGAAAAGTCTATTATGATGCTCAGGGCTGTGTGAGTGAATATCACACCAGATCAGATGAAAGCCTGATTCAGACAGATGACATGAAGACACACCAATCAGATTATTATATATTAATGACTGGTTTGTTAGCATGTAGACACACACACCTCCCACATGGGTTTGATTCCCTCTTTAAAGAGGTGGAAGTCGCTGTGTCCTGTCAGGTCTCCGGGTCGCACCAGGTGACTGTAGAACTTCCAGAACTGCTCCACCTGAAGAAAAGACACTCACACAGTCAGTCACACACACACACACACACACACACAGGTGTGGATTAGAAGTGAAGCGAGTGTCGGACCGAGGCCACTGTGCCCATCTGTCTGATGTTCTGCTCGTAGCTCTGTGTGTTTGCTGGTCTGCTGGGCGTCCGCCGAGAATACCAGAACGTGTAGTTATACTGCAGCGGGTGCTCTCCAGCTCCGGGGGTCACCGTCTGACACACACACACAGATACACAGAGAGAGAGAGAGAGAGAGAGAGACAGAGAGAGAGAGAGACAGAGACAGAGAGAGAGAGAGAGAGAGACAGACACAGAGAGAGAGAGAGAGAGAGAGAGGGAGGGAGAGACACACAGAGAGAGAGAGAGAGAAATAAACGTGTGAGGCCTTTATAATGACAATAACACTTCATTCATTGTGTGAGAGAGTGTGTGTGTGTGTGTGTGTGTGTGTCAGGCTCACCTTGCGTCTGATGTTGTTGTTATTGTTGTTTATTGATCCTCCATCGCTGTCATTACTGTCCTTCATCTCCTCATGTTCACCATTGTCTTCCTCCTTCAAACTACAAACACAATATTTACTGTTAATAAATCATTTTATGACCTTCAGACTTAAAAATGATCAAAACGACACACACACACACACACACACACAACGTTCCTAACAAAAACGTGACCATGGTTTTCCTACAAATAAAACTAAAATAGGGTTTTGTACAGTTTAAATCATGGCAACTATAAATGAACCACGCTAATGCTAGAGTAATGATCGTTTAACCGGAGTATTTGTAGTAAAACCGAGGTTATACAAATAGCGATAAATACGCCACAAACATGATTCCTACTCTTATACTTTAATAAAACCATGGTTTTTTTGTAAGGGCTATATACACACTTATCATGAATATAAATAATAAAAGCACGAATACTATAATCTGAGTCAGTGTGGTGAATCTGTTATATCTTCATACACTCAGAGGATTAGCCGTTAGCCGCTAACTTACTCTTCAAACTGATTCATGCCGCTTTGTCTTCCTTGCTTCTTCTTATAAACGCGTTTGTATAACGTTAGCCGCTATGTAATATTTGTAACAATAATAACGATATAATACAGTCAGATGGTAATATTTTTAATTCAAAGAGCAGATAAAAATACTCAACTTCATGCTACCCTAAAGCGACCGCTCTTACTGCGCATGCGCAAAACTCACACCTACGGCACTCGAGAGAGGACAAACAACAGAACGAGACGGATCGCGTTTCACCGAAGCAGCAGGAGAGCGATATAGACAGACAAAACCAAAACACACACACACATATATATTATATATGATTAAATGATTTGTGTGTGTGTGTACATATAGTATAATCATATATTTATATGCAATATTTAGAAAAAAATAAAGACATGTAGATCATAAATGCTAATGATAACTAAATTCAAGGAAATAACAATAGAAAGCTAATAAACTCTTAACAAAAGCAAAAAGGAATATTTCCAGGTGAATGTGATCAGAGTGTTTCTGTCCCGTCAGCACCACTGAGCTCCAGAAACAGGAAGTGTGCCGCTGACTTCCTGTCCGTGTGACCTGTATTGTTGCTGAGGTCAGACGGATGAGCCGCACATCTGTGTGTGTTTATCACCTAATCAACTTTACAGTAACTCTATTAACACAATTATGTGTCAGATTATACTGTTGCTGCTCAGAAGAGCCAGGGACACACACGTTTGGTGTTTATTATTTGAAGGTCAAAGGTCAAATATCACACACACACACTCATCTCTCCGTCTCTGTGGAAGCTTTTAATCCTGGTTTGCAGAGAAAACAAACTTTCCTCCATGTGAGTCAACAGAATGACAGACAGCAGCTGAGAAAACAGACAGAATCATGGGAAATAATCTGCTGTTTGATCACACACAGCTCCACAGTCTCTGATCAAATGTGTGTGTATGGTGTGTCTCTGCAGGCTGGTGTTTGTCCAGCAGAGGTCAGGCTATTAACGCTTCAGTCCAGCAGAAGCTCTCAGATGAAGGTATCTGCTCTCACAGAGACACGAGGAGGAGGACTGATGAGATGATGTCTGGAGAGCAGAACACTCGTCTTCAGATGGACACTGTGAGGACAGTACACTCGAGACGTCACATGAGTTAATCGTGACATTTTTAAGTAAAAAGACTACATAGTGCTTTATTGAACTGCGATACAACTTCACATACACCTGGTGTGTTTGTCACACTTCTGCTTGTTTGATGAGCTCATAAGAATTATATTTCTGAAGACACGACACTAGAAGCTGAAACACTTCATCAGTCCTGTCTCCTGGATTATGAAGTGATAAAAACAGAAATCCAAAATCCTTCAACGCTTATATGACAACAAAATCAAATATGAATTATGGATCTGGATTCAGATTTCTCTTCTGGAAATACATCAACATCAGCGCATGTTTAATTAGACTGCCTTATTTGCATATTTAAATACAATTATTTTAATTATTATTAAATTATTTCAAATTTCTTAATATGGTATGATACTGTATGATATGAACTGGAATTATTTTTCTCTCTCTCACACACACACACACACACACAAACACACACACACACTCCTGTAGTGTCTCCATGTGTTCTGGGGACTCTCTCTTCATAGGTGTAATGGTGTTTCTACTGTACAGACTGTATGTGGTATTGTCCTACACTGACCCTACACCT
>JAUCMT010000109.1:228980-239602 GCA_032357475.1 Enteromius thamalakanensis
TTATACATTACCATTACTCTGTTCTTCTATTTGATAATGTTCAGTGCTTTGCTACAATCTGTATTGTTAAAAGAGCTCTAGAAACAAAAGAGATTTGACTTAAACAGAAATCAATGCAATTACTAAGATTGGTAAAAACAAACTAACGTTTGACACTGATGTTTCTGTTAAAGGGGCCGTTCACCCAGAAATTAAAAACCCCTCTGTCCTCATTCACTCACACTAAAGCAGTTCCAAGCTTGAAAAAAAAAAAAGAAATTTTTAAGAGTGCAAAAAAAATGACTACGGAAGTCTACTGTGAAAATATCTTCTTTTGTGCTCAACAGAAAAAAGGAACTGGTGCAGGTTTGCGTGAGAACCTGAGATTTTATTAAGGTCCACTAGGGTTAGGGTTAAATAACCCACTATTTTATTAAGAGAAGTACCTAACTTAAGTTCCATCTGGTTCAGCTTCGTTATGCCAAAAAAATCCACTAGGTGTCCTCATGTCAATCAACTTGTAAGAACACTTCTTCTTTTCATTGAGTGCATTGAGACTTCACTTCTTCAACATTGTCAGAATCAAAGAAATCACTTCTGCCATGTGAACTGTTTTTGGTGTAATTTTGCAAGGTAAGCATATTTGTTTTTGACATATTACACTTTAGGAGCCCTAACTTTACAAAATAATGTTAATGCTAAAAAACTTCAGTATGTTTTTAACAATCTTTCAATAATGTGCTCAACCAAAGGATTTGATTCGTCACTTTATGATAAAGGTAGAAATGCCAAGCTAATGTTTTCAAATCATCTATTTCTGCCGTCAGAATGGACTATTTACTGATAAATATAAACTTCTGATCATTCATAGTTATGAATATGACATAATTATGTCTTGTTTTGCCACTTTTGGATATTTGTAAGTAGATATAATGAAAACATAGAAGTAATGATTTGTATTGATGGGATATTTCTTAAATGACAAATACTGGTGTATTAACATTAAATGTTTAGATTGTTATTTATTTGTTTTGTTTTCTACAATCAGATGGATGTTTCTATGGTAACAGGCCCTTGCTCGTCTGCTATTCTTGGTTCACACACAACAACATTACAAAGAAAAGTTCATTTATCTACAAATAAAGATTGCGCTGCCACACTCGCCGGCATGTTCCTTGAAACATGAAAGCCTAAAATGACATTATATTATTATCTTTTGCTGTGTTTTATTTGATTATTTTTGTTCTGTTTTTTAATGCTGAAAAAATGTAATGTCTTTTGTTTTGTTATTTTAGTTATTTGAGTTCTTTATTTTTATTTTTTATTATTAAAAACAAGAAAACATATCATTTCCATGATAAAATGAAAACCTGAAATATTTTATGGCATACTTCAATAAATAAAGAAAATTCACATGAGATATTTTTTTTCACATTTTTTAAATTATAATTTTAAATAAATGAGTGTTATAGTTCATATTTTCAGATATCAAGCGTTTGGTAGAGGCCAATATTATAAAAATGATAGGATTTATAAAAAAAACAAACATTGAATGTGGTTATTAGTGACATAAAGAGATAAAAAACGCAAACAAAAAAAATGTCCACTGCCTTTTTCTTGGTGGGGCAGTTTAAGGGATAAACTACAAATGCTTGAACACACACACACACACACACACACTGAACACTGAACACTTAACACACACACACACACACTGAACAGTAAACACACACACACACTGCATCACTCCATTGAGTCAGAACAGCCACTGATGATCTCATATCAGACAATGTGTGTGTGTGTATTTGTGTGTGTGTGTGTGTGTATGTGTGTTTAAGCATAAGTCAGAGCTGCTTCCTGTTGTTGCACTAGGACAGAGAGAGTGTACAGGACACACACAATAATAATAAATACACACACACACACACACACACCCATACTCTCAGATATGAGGTTAGAAAACAGGAAATATGAACAATAGACCGGCAAAGCCAAACCTGTGTGTGTGTGTGTGAGAGAGACAGCATGTGTAAGAGTGTTCTGCTCTTGTGTGAAGTTTTCTCTGGATGTAGAGTAAGTTGTAAATGGTGCGTTCACACATTCAGAGCGTTAGCTGTCAGTTTGTACTGAGGTGTGTGTGTGTGTGTGTGTGTGTGTGAGAGGAAGTGATCATTGTTTCTGCGCAGACAGAATGAGGAGGGAAACACAGATCCTGAGAAAATCCAGAGGAGTGTGAATCTCATATGATCCTGACAGTGATGAAGATCAGCACACAGAGACAGACAGACGGCCGGTGAGTGACACACACACACACACACACACAGTCTTTAATGAGACCCTCGGTTAATTACACAGCAGTCCGTTAGTGAAGGAGACAATGAGAGAAAGAGATTAGAGGAAAAGAGGTCAACAGATTTTAATCTTCATATAGATGAGAGAAAAACATTCATCTGTTAGATTAGATCTGCTGAACAACACACACACACACACACACACACACACACACACACACACACACTCGTTTGATCAGCTGTGTCAGATTCAGTTCAGTAAAAAACTGAATAGCAGGATGTGTATTACTGCCACAGCTCTGAGGATATTTGAAGTACTGCAATCTCAATAATATCTCGTAAGACTGTGTTTGAAGGTGTCTTTGTTACACATTACATACTTACACCGGACCAAACCCTGTGCTGATATATTACTCATAATTACACTGTAACAACCTTCAAATAAATGTGTAGTGTGTATTACTGGTTTACATTCAGTTTGATTTGAATCATAAAAATAACAGAGATAAATAAAAATTCCCAATTAAAGAATAATAGAGTAGGTTTAGAAATATTATAATTTATAAGAGACCAACTGAAGTATTATTTATGTGTCACAGCAGCACAGCTGTATCTGGAGAAATACACAACAATACACTGCAGGACTCACAATTACACATTTCTCTTTCATGACAAACAATCCTTCGAATATTACACAACAATCATGTTCCATCAAGATATTTTATAAATTACCTTGATTAGTAATATTAATGGCTAAAAACTTCATTTCAACAACTTTAAAGAATAAGGATATTTAGATTTAGATTGTCCTCTCCTAACACTCCACACATCAGTGCAGAAGCTTTTAGTGGGAAGCTTTCAGATGATGTCATTCATATAAAAAATGATTCTTATGACATCACTCGCGCCCGCCGGAGTCATTGTTCTCCGGTAACGGGACAAAGATGCTGTGAGAGAGAGAGAGAGAGAGAGAGAGAGAGACCGGTGGGCATCACTGAGGCTGCTGCTGATGATGATGATGAAGGTTCTGTGCACCGGGATGCGGGTGTGACGGTGGGTTTGTGTTGTTTCTCGGTCTGTAAGTGTGTGTGTGATTGATGTAGTGTTTGATCGCTCTCTGTCTCGGTCGTGTTTTGTTGTGAGTATTCCCGACAGTGCTGCTTTTACTGTAACACCGCATACTTCTGTCACGAGCGCTCTCATATTATATTTCATGTATATTTACATATGGTCCTGCAGCTGCAGGCTTTCTCGGAAGATTTGCCGTCGCTGTGATTTGTACCGCATCGCTTCGTATTTCTGTGATGATGATGATGATGGATATGTACAGTATTTACAGTAACTCGACTCAGAAGCTCTTTTGTGCCGCTCACAGCTGCGCGTGCCCGTGCGCGCCCCCGCTCCGATCAGGACAAAAGAGCTGCAATAAAATCATATCATACGAGATTATCAAAACACAGCTTTGACATAATTTTCCTCTGATTATACACTGCTTTATTACTGGTTTTCATTTAACACCGTAAAGCCCGACTTACCAAATAATACTCAACAATATATATATTGCTGACTATTATTATTATTATTGTTTGTGTTTTGTTTTGTATCATATTTGCTTCTCTGGGGTGTTTATGGCTCATATAATCTAAACTAGTGACAATATGAAGGGAAACAGCTCCAGTTTATTTGAAGACTTTTTATTCAGAGCAAAAAATATGTTATTTTCAGCCGATGCTGATATGATGAAACTCTGCTGCTTGTGATGTAAGATCTCTCTAACAGTGCAGCAGATATAAACTGATCTGAATAAAGCTCTGGATCTCCAGCACTGTCTCACTGAGATGAACATATAATTCAGTTCTGATGGAGAGCTGAAGAAATGAAGGCTCCTCAGAAGATGTAAGATGTTGTGGAGATCATTGCTCCGCTGAGGAACAGTGAAAGTAAAGCTCCTCAAAAGATCCTGATGATCAGATTCTTCTAGAAAATGACTAATGAGCTGCTTCAGTCTAGAAAGAGTTCATCTGGAGATATTCCTGAACAAAATCAGTCCGGATCTGACAGCAGAAGACTAAAAGAGCTTTGACCGGATCTAACACAGAAGACACTCCAGTGTTTCTGCACTTTAACTTTATTAGTATTTTGTCATGTTTTCCAGTAAATATCTACAAATTCGTTAATTAAGATGCATTTACTTGAGATGTAAAATTAATGAATGTGTTATGTCTCGTTTTCTGAAATTATTACCCACATTTTGTTATTTTTCAGTTAAAACAAGTCAAAATATCTGCTTCATGGGTAAGTCTCTCTCTCTCTGCAGGTGCTGAGTGTGTGTCGGGGACAGCATGGCTCCTCGGCCGTCCTCAGGAGAGTTATGGGGGCTTCACCTGATGCCTCCTCGGATCCTGGTGGACTGCTGCCTGCCGAACGGGATCCTGGTGAGTCTGGAGTGTCTGAGAGAAGCTCCGCTGACCAGCATCAAGCAGCAGCTCTTCAGTGAGGCCCGCAAGTACCCGCTCTACCACCTGCTGCAGGTACACACACAGAGACACACACACTGTTTAGTGCTCCAGGGCCCAGTGTAAACGAGATGTTCCTCACTAATGTTCTCAGGAGGAGTCCTGCTACATCTTTGTGGGAGTGACGCAGGAGGCGGAGCGTGAGGAGTTCTACGATGAGACACGGCGTCTGTGTGACCTGCGCCTCTTTCATCCCATCCTCAAAGTTATCGAGCCGCTCGGGAACAGAGAGGAGAAGATCCTGAACCGGGAGATCGGTCAGTGTGTGTCCTAAATACACAAAGACCATTTGATAAAGAGTCAAAGGGAAGTCAATATCAGTGTCGGTGAAAGTCCCGTTTAAAAGGAAGGCATTATAATAGTGCAGTTCTCCATAAAAAAGTAGCTTCTTTGTTACTTTTTACAGAAATTAATGAGTTATGTTACTTTTGCGTGAAATGTGAAAATGTGGGAGTTACAAATAGCAGATGAAAGCAATGTGAAGACCGCCTGAAAAATCACAAGCTGGACTTATAAAGTTTGTGATAGCAGCTAAGACACAATGAGACCAGCTGTCATTATTTTGATCACATCTGTGTAATTCGGAAATGCTCATTTATGTACAGCTCAATCAGATGACCCACGTTTAAACCCAGTATGTTTTCTGTAAAGACTATAGGCTTATTCTAACTATTTATTCTGTGTGTGTCTCTGTGTGTGTATGTGTGTCTCTGTCTCTCTCTGTGTGTCTCTGTGTCTCTCTGTCTCTGTGTGTGTGCCTCTGTCTCTGTCTGTGTGTGTCTCTGTGTGTGTCACTGTCTGTGTGTGTGTGTGTGTGTCTGTCTGTCTCTCTGTGTGTGTCTCTGTCTGTGTGTGTGTGTCTCTGTGTGTCTCTGTCTCTGTGTGTGTGTCTCTGTCTCTGTGTGTTTGTGTGTGTGTGTGTCTCTGTCTCTCTGTGTGTGTCTCTGTCTGTGTGTGTGTGTGTCTCTCTCTGTGTGTGTCACGGTGTGTGTGTGTGTGTCTCTGTCTCTCTGTGTTTGTCTCTGTCTCTGTGTGTGTGTCTCTGTGTGTGTGTCTCTGTCTGTCTGTGTGTGTGTGTGTGTCTGTCTGTCTCTCTGTCTGTGTCTCTGTCTCTCTGTGTGTGTGTCTCTGTCTCTGTGTGTGTGTGTGTGTCTCTGTCTCTGTGTGTGTGTGTGTGTGTGTGTGTCTCTGTCTCTGTGTGTGTGTCTGTCTCTGTCTCTGTGTGTGTGTCTCTGTCTCTGTCTCTCTGTGTGTGTGTCTCTGTCTGTCTGTGTGTGTGGCAGGTTTTGCCATAGGTATGCCGATCTGTGAGTTTGAGCAGGTGAAGGACCCGGAGGTGCAGGACTTCCGCAGAAACATTCTGAGCGTGTGCAGGGAGGCGGTGGAGGAGCGTGAGGGTGGAGGCGCACACACTCAGGCGCTCTACGTCTATCCTCCCAATGTAGAGTCCTCCGCCGACCTGCCGCAGCACATCTACAGCAAACTCGACAAAGGTGCGTCTTTCTCTCACTTATATCATCACACAAATACTGGCATCCACGTTTTTAAACACTGAGGTTTATTATGTGTTGTTTACTGAAAAAAATTGAAAAAATATTCCTGCTCCTAATTAATATTATTTTTCTTACACAGTTGGCAGATATTTTTAACTTGTTTTAAGCAAAAACAAAGAAAATTTTCATGAAATTTTGCATGCTGATTGAATAATTTGTAGATATTTATTGTAGAAAACATAAAGTTTCTTGTCATCTGCTTACACACAATCTTTCACACATGATTTAGTTTAGTCTGTGTCTGCGCAGGCCGTCTAATCGTCACTATCTGGGTGATCGTGTCCCCGTCTAACTCCAAGCAGAAGTACACGCTAAAGATCGCTCACGACTCTCTGCCAGAGCAGCTGATTGCAGAAGCCATCCGCAAGAAGACGCGCAGCATGCATCTGTCTGCGCAGCAACTGCGTCTCTGTGTGCAGGAGTACCAGGGCCAGTACATGCTCAAAGTGTGCGGCTGCGACGAGTATCTGCTGGAGAAGTACCCTCTCAGCCAGTACAAGGTGCCGTCACACCAGAAGAAGAAGAAAGAGTGTTTTTAGTCAAAGTAAAAGTGTTCTGGGTACTAACAGCAGTCAAGGGCATCTTTTGTTGCTATGGAAACAGCTGCACCAGCATTAGTCTAGTATCCCTGCTGAAAAAAAACAGCATATGCTGGTTAGGTATGTTTTGATGCTGGTTTATGCTGGTCCTTTTCCAGCACATGACCAGCATAAACAAGCTTAACCCAGAATGCTGGTGTGTTCAGCAGGGATGTGCTGCAGAAATGATGAGAGAGTCGGCTCTTGTGCTGGAGGACAGTAGAGAACTTATTTCTTTTTTTTTTACCAAAGTAAATTACTTTGGTACACTGCTAAAACTAAATTTAGTTTTACTTCCAGCCAAGATATCTAAACAAATTGTTAAATCAAGAAAGATCTTGAACTATAAGTAAAAAACCTTCACCATTGACTCCCATATTATTTTTTCCTACAGTGGAAGTCAGTGGTTGTGACCTTGTTCAGCAGAACAAAGACATTCATACAGGTTTGGAGTAAATGATGGTAGAATTCTCATTTTTAGGTGAACTATTCCTTTAAGTTCACAGTACATTTAGGCTTTTTATGCATTTCATTATAATCTTGGTATTTGTGCTCTATTTCTGAGCTGGCATACTGTCGGCTCATGCTTGTACCTTGATTTTTATTTAGTGTTAATAATTTTGTCCACAAGGTGGCGACACTGATCTGGTGCACTCTCTGTCTGCGTTAGGCCTCGTTTACGCTACATCTTTTTACATCTAAAGCATTCATGCAGCCTACAAAAACACCAAATAATCAAATGAGAAAATCACTTCAGTGTGTTCATTACAAATAAACTGATTATTAAAACTACAAAAGCAGTACAGTTTAGTGCAACGAGTGATTTTCCTTGTCTTTTATTATTAGATTGACAGATAATCTATTCCCAGGTATCAATGTTACACATCAGATATTTTTCACATCAGATCCGATCTGTGTCACATATGAGCAAAAAATCTGAATTGGGTCACATTTAACTGACAGTGTAAAGAGGCCTGTGACACTTTCTAGTGCACTTGTGTGCTTCTTGTCTCAACTCTTGACTCAGATATTGACTCACCGTCTTATTCCTGAATGTCTGTGATCAGCACAGTTTTTAAAAACTGCTAAAAGACACTAAAAGTGAAACTTGAAGTCTGAAAACTACAAGCACATGACTTGCTTTAAACTACTAACAGTTCCCTGTATTACACAGACCCTTCGAAACTAACAGATAAACACTGCTCCTTTAACGCCACGCTGGTTACTGATGACCAGTGATCATTTGTTCACTTAGTGATACAAAAATATTTTTCACCCATTGTATTTATGTATTTGTATTTATTTGCTTGTATTTCTGTGTATAACTGAGTGTGTGTGTGTGTGTGTGCAGTACATCCGGAGCTGCATCACGCTGGGCCGGCTGCCTCACCTCATGCTGGTCAGTAAGGACAGTCTGTACAGTCAGCTGCCGTCCAGCGGCTTCATGGCCCCGTCCTACAGCCGCCGCACGCCTCAGCCCAGCCCCTGCCCCGGAGGAGCCGACCCTGGGGCCCCACGCTCCCTCTGGGCCTTCAACACACACCTGAGGGTCCGGCTCCTGTGTGCTACATACGTCAATGTCAACATCAGAGACATCGACAAGGTGACACACACTCTAGAGAGAGAGAGAGAACGAGAGAGACAGAGACGCATCAGTCATTCATCTGTGTGTGTGTGTGTGTGACAGATCTATGTCAGGACAGGAATATATCACGGAGGAGAACCGCTCTGTGACAACGTCAACACACAGAGAGTGCCCTGCTCCAACCCGAGGTAACTCTCACACACTCACTCTCTCACAGAGACACACACACACACACACACACACAGAGAGACACACACACACACACACACACATACACAGAGACACACACACAGACACACACGGACCAATGGATATGAAATATTTAAAATTCTGCTCTTTTTGTTAGCTTATTAATCAAAGTGGAAGCAAACTGATTTGATTTTGTTGATTAAGAATAGAATAGAATAGAATAGAATAGAAATGGATCTTCGTCACACCACAGTGAGATATGAGCAGGTCCACTGCAGATGAATGAATCTCTTCTTGTTTTCAGCACAAATATCTAAACATCTTCAGATCAAGATGTATTTCCTGGAGATGCTCGATAACAAAAGATATTCAGTCTTGTTTTCTGAGAAATATAAAACACCCGTCAGCAAATATACAACAGCTAACCTGTTTTCTACGGAATTTCTAAGCGGCATGTATAATATTTTTTTTTCGTCTTGTTTTCTCGTGATCACGACTTAATTTTCTCGTTTTCTCGACATTTCCAAGCTCCGAAACGTGACGGTGAACGAAACGAACTGTGATTGGTTGTTTGACATGTCAGTCAAACGGCATTATGGGCGGGCCTTGACCAAAGTAAGCGGCTATGAATTCCAGACCATCAGCCGTCAGTCTGAACGTCTGGCTACGCGAGACTAGATATTTGCTCTTGATCATAAACAAACATCATAAACTCACTTCACCAGTTTCTCATTAAATAAGACTTCCTGTCTTCTCTAGTAAATGTATCTTGATTTAAGCATCTTGAGACGTTTGAGACTGTGTTCTGTCACACACAGATGGAACGAGTGGCTGTCGTATGACATCTATCTGACCGATGTCCCTCGCTCAGCTCGGCTCTGTCTGTCCATCTGCTCCGTCAAGGGCCGCAAGGGAGCCAAAGAGGTGAACTTTGACCTTTCCTGATCCTGCTGATGAGCGTGAGTTCCTCTCAGCTGATGTGTGTGTGTGTGTGCAGGAACACTGTCCTCTGGCCTGGGGAAACATCAACCTCTTCGACTATAAGGACACACTGGTCGGTGGGAAGGTGGCTCTGGGTTTGTGGCCGGTCCCTCACGGTCTGGAGGACCTGCTCAACCCCATCGGAGTGTCTGGATCTAACCCAAACAAGGTGTGTGACACACCGCTGACGTACAACTTACAGCTCATGGCTTTAGAAGACAGTTCTCCAAACCGTCATTCAGCTCGACACAGCAGAGCATTTCAGATTCAGACTTCACCAAAACATTTCATTAATGCCTCAGAATATCCAATCCCTAACTCACTCCTGAACTCTAGCAATCAAACTCACTCCATCACTCGTAACACAACCACCTGAAACACTAACAACAGACAGCATTAACTTTCTTCACAGAACAAGAGTAACACTCGTTTTGCATTTTGTGCCAAAGCAGTGATAAATGTTCCTCAGACGCTGTGAGAAGACTTCTGTTAGGGATGAGTCTAACATCCAGCCGCACACAAACACTGTATCAGTAGTCTGAGAATAGTTTCACTTGAGACACAAAATAAACAATTAATAAAAAAAAGTGTGAAGAACTAAAAGCATAACATATTAAATCTATATGCTGTCACTAAATTGAAAAATAAGCATTTTCATATATACTAATATGTGTGTGTGTGTGTGTGTGTGAGAGCAGGAGACACCGTGTGTGGAGTTGGAGTTTCCCTGGTTCAACCAGACCGTGGTGTTTCCTGATGAGCAGCAAATAGAAGAACACGCCAACTGGAGCATCTCCCGTGAGCTGGGATACAGCTACTGTCTGGGGCTGGTACACGCACACACACACACACACATTCTCTCTCACACACACTCACACACACACACATGTCTGGTTTGCCATCTTCGTGGGGACTCTCCATAGGCGTAATGGTGTTTCTACTGTACAGAC
>JAUCMT010000109.1:364671-376079 GCA_032357475.1 Enteromius thamalakanensis
TTACCCTTGGGAGATATTATCAGGAGACATGGTGTTAGCTTTCACTGTTATGCAGATGATACTCAGCTCTATATTTCCCCCTACTCTCTTATTTAACACACCTAAATAAAATAATCAGCTCGTTAAGAATTGGGAATTACTGATCTAGAAGACTGTCTAACACTTGATGGCTGTGGCTGTCAATTTTTCTTTATCAGTTAAGAACCTAGGGGTGTGTGTGTGTGTGTGTGTGTGTGTGAACATACTTGTCTTGCCACACGAACAGGAGCGATTTCCAGCACGAGGACATTCTCCACACACACCTGCGTGACACACACGCTCACATGTGTGATTCCCACAGGACAGAGGACTACCACACACCTGCAGAAACACACACACATCAGCTGATACAAGTCAAGTCACTTTTATTTCTAGAGCTCTAGATTGTAGCAAAGCACTGAACATTATCAAATAGAAGAACAGAGTGATGGTGATGTATAATGATGAGAATTAATGACCAGACTGCTCCAGCAAATTGACACATTTAAGAAAAACAATTAAGAAAAAGTAAAACAGCAAAATTGAAGTAGAATATAAAAATTAAGTTCAGTAAATAAATACAATATAGAAAAAAGAAATATATATATATATATAAATAAACTAGCATTAAAATAAAATAGAATAAAAGGAGAGTAGAAGTAAATAGAAGTAGAATAGAGTATAAATATATGAGGTATATGTACACACAATAAGAGTAACAGTTTGATAAGTTTGATAAAAAAAATTATTTATCAAATGCAGAGACGGTCTCTTGTAGTCAAGACGACAGTAATCACTGGAAAGGTTAGGGTTAGGGTTTCCTTACACACACACACACACACACACCTGGTCACAGTGCCACTCTGGACTAGCACACGGCCGCTCTGCCCGCTGTTGGCCACACGCACACGTCTGCAGGCTGACCCTTGGACACGGAGCACAGTCACCTGACCACAAGATATATGAGAGACTCATTCCTGCTTTTCTGTCTGAACACACTCCTGCTTCAGCATGAGGTGTGTGTGATACCTGCGTGGCAGCTGTTTGTACAGGTGTGTATTCTGCATGGAAGCGTCCGTCCACAGATCTGTGTGCAGCTCCAGGCTTTAGCGCTGCAGCGACGTGGAACACGAGATGACTTCCCACACAGACAGGAAACACTCACCATCTTAGGACAGGGGGGGCATGGACCTGACACAAACACCCACAAAACCTTTTACATCAAATTATTTCATAACTCAGGTTTTCTTTTATTGTCACTCTGTGTGTGTGTGTACCTGGATGACACAGCAGCAGACAGTGATGTCCACATGACGGTTTGAACTCGCGCTTACACACCTGGCCACAGGAATGTGGGAGGAGCCAGGGGTCAGGCACAGGCTCCGCCTCCTTCCCACAGTAACAGTAGTATCTGGTGGGAGTCTGGTGAGGACTGTACTCATACCTGCACTTGGGACTGATGAAGACAGAGAACTGTGAAGCGATGCTCCATCTCTGGGAGCGCTGTGATTGGTCAGATACTCACCATGGCCATGGGTGATCTTTTTTGCCAAAATCCTCATCGGTCACTGAGGACACCAGGAAGATGGAGTCTTTGGCCCACTTCTGAATGCAGGTGATGTGGAAGATACAGTAACAGGCCACACAACTCCACACCTGAGACACAGAGAGAGCAGGCAAGCTGAGTGTGTGTGTGTGTGTGTATGAAAGAGAGCGAGTGTGTGTTTGTGTGTGTGTGTCTCACGGCCTGTGTTCTCCTGACAGACGCGATGCAGATCAGACACGTGACTCCTCCAGACTGACACACTTCATGTAAATAATGACGGGTCTTCTCCAGCAGACGGATGTCAGCGTCACCTGCACACACACACACACACCGAGTTTCTCCTCCTCTCTCACAATATATATACACACACACACACATAATGCTTGTAAAATAGAAAAGATTTTTAAATTTCTGAATGCACTCTTAACATCAGTCAATCAATTGAATTATTAGATGATAGAAAACGAGTAATTAGAATAAGCAAGTTTGTTGTCCATACTTGTTATTTTAACTAAACTTAGGACTGGAGGTGGTGCTTAAGATATGGTTGGTTATTCAGTATTTCAGTCATTTTTAAAACAAAAGAGAGAAAAAAATGTTATTAAGATAATAATATAAATCACTTCTTGTTCAATCAGCTTTATTTGTACATCTCTTAACACAAAACCAGCATAGTTTCAATAGGATATTAAAAATTTTACAAATTCTACAACGAAGAAAAAATTAGTAAGGGTTAACGAGCTGCTGAACTCATGAATATTAATCAGGCTGTGCACATTTGGTCAAACTCATTTGCTGAAATCAAAACAGGGATGATTATAGGCGAGCGCCAGCCAATGAAACTGCCATTAACGCATTAGCTCCACCCACTACCAGACAAACCAGCAGGTCTTTAAGGGGTCATATGATGCTATTTTAAAGATGATTATTAGTTATAACAGAATATGCTAACATGCTTTAATGTTCCAAATACACATTATTGTTTAAATACTGTACATCATTGTAGCTCCTCTATGCCCCGCCTCTCTCAAACACCCTCTTTCTGACAAGCACAGTATGCTCTGATTGGTCAACTGACACGGTGCACTGTGATTGGCCGAATACCACATGCACGCGGCAGAAACGTCCCTTTCCATTACCGTGAGTTCAGCTGAATCCAGGGCACTAGACACCATACGACCCCTTTAAAAGCTGCAGAATTATTCTGACGAGGATAAAACACTCGCACATATTACTCCGGCTTCACCTGAGCCTCCACTTGGGAGCAAAATCTAAGGTTTTATTATCCAGTGGCTAATATTATTCATCACCAGGAGCGCTGATGTAGTGGCATGTGCCAGTGATTTACTCTAGAGGTCTGTGACAGGAGAGTGACCTCAGTACCTGAGTGAATGGTGTACGGAGACAGAGCCGACTGGAGAATCTTCCCGCGCTCTCCATCCTCATCATCATCCTCATCCTCAGAGGAAGAGCTGTGGGGCTCAGTGGTCAGTCTCCTGGCGGCCGCCTGGTCAGACCTTCTGATCTCCTCAAACCTGACCTGAGACGAATCTCCTTCTGAGACCTTGCTCGCTTCTCTGACCTCTGACCACACAGCCCCAGAAGGACGGTGGCCTCTGGCTTGACCCCGACCCCGACCCTGCTGCCTCCACGCCGGGTCCATGACTGAGAGAACATGACAGATCATCAAATCACTGGGAAACCACTGAAGAAATATGGTAAACCACCCCCAGAATAAGCTCAAATATTTACTGTAAATAAGAGTGAAATCAACTGAAACGCAGCACAAAGATAAAACATGGTGAATGAGAGTAAAATCAATAAACAAAACACCGTAAGATCTCCAAAAGGAAACACTATAAAACATGGTAAAGTCAAAACAATAGAACACAGTGAAAGCCTTACAGAACACATGTCAGCTTTTAATAAAAAGCTCCGATGAATAAAGCTTGAATCAGTGTATAATCATCAGGCATTATGCGCGAAATTATTTGATTTAAATAAAGAGTCTTACTCTAACGATCAGCTCTGGAATCAGCACGCATGCGGAAGACGGCAGCGCTGAAAAGCATGCTGGGAGAAGTGGTCGTTAACGGAGCAGGCTGAGGCGGAATCCTCGCGCAAAAACTACAACTCCCGTCAGCATTCAGAACGCGTCTTTCACTGACACGTCCGCCTTTCACATTACCAGAGCATTATTAGAAAAAGAAACATAAACATGCAATAATAGTCAAAACTTTTGGCAGCCTACAGAAGGATTCTTAATGGTTTTTAAAGAATTCTCTTCCGCTCACCAAACCTGTATTTATTTGATCCAATATACAGTGATATTGTCAAATATTTAAGTTTTACTGCTTTGCATTAGAAAGTATTTTAAACTGTAATTTCTGGTTCGAGAACCTTTTTCATAACTCTTTTATATCCTAAAATCAGCATTTATCTGATATATGAAGCTTTTGTAAAATTATACAATATATACCATTTAAATGCTTAATATCAAGGGGTGTTAAAGAAACCAATACCTTTATAAAATATGCTTTAAATGGATTAAAAGTGATGAAATAGTATGTTACAAAAGATATCTATTTCATATAACTTTATATATTAAACATTTTTGAGCAGCAAATCAAAATATTACAGTGATTTCTGGACAATCAAGTGACTGTAATTAATCCTAAAAAATAAGCTTTAAAACGACAGGAATAAATTACATTTTTACTATATATTCAAATAAAAAAGCCAGTTATTTTAAATAAAAATAAAAAATAACTCACTGTTTAAAAGCTTTGACTGGTCGTGTATAGAACATAAGAGTCAAAAGACAAACGCCATATGAAAGGTCTGGTCAGAAATTCTTTATTGAAGATGATTTAGAATTTTTACAGCCCATGTTTAACTGATTTTGCTAGAGCAGCATCATTATTAGTGTTTCGCTCTAAGTATAAATGTTAAATACAAGAGTCTTCAGTGAAACTAGATCATACAGACTTTTGCTAACAAAAAGGATTGATTTTATCTTCATATTCTCTCATGACAGATGTAACAGAATAAATGACACATGTTATAATCAGAACTAAGCACAGATACATGCTGTGAACACCAATCATCTGTACAGAATTTCACATTTGCGTGCTACCAGTCGCAGACAGATGGAAGAAGCAGACATCAGATTTCTTCTTCGCAAACACACACACACACACACACACACACACACACACACTGTGTTAGACTGACAGTCCAGAGTTGGTGTGTTTCTACGCTTTTATCCATCCCCACAAATGCAGTCCAAACCAAAGGTGTATACACAAGGCTTCTGTTCAAAGTTCTAAGACTAAATGAATTGAATCAGGTGTGTCTGCAGCTGTCATCTTATTCTTTCTCTTCCTTCTCTGGCTCCGGGTCCAGCACCTCAGAGAGCCCCGCTCCACCGGAGTCTGTTATCTTCTTTTCTAATTTAGTCACACGCTTCTTCAGCTTTCCTTGTGCAGCTTCGTGTTCGGCTAAGAGACGGGCGAAGCGTGTCTGAAGGTCATCTAACACGCTGCCGATCTTCACCACCTTTTCCTCCATGTCTTTGGGATCAGGACCCTGCTTGGCCAACTCTAAATCCAGTAGATTGTCCTATGGATAAAAATAATAAAACATTAAGAGTGAATCCACACACGTATTGCTTCTGTTTAGTATATATGTGACCCTGGATCACAAAAGAGTTCACAGACAAAGCTAAATCATCTCTCCACTGATGTCTGGTTTGTTACGGAGTAGGAGCATTTCAGATTCGGATTATAGATTATGAAGACAAACTATTTATTTTTTTGTGTGTGTATTGAGTGGCAACAGATTAATTGTTCACTTCAAAATGTGAGCTAACCAAATTAAATATAGTCAATTTTGATTTAACATTAACTTTAATATCCTATTGATTTTTGTCACCTTTATTTTTAAAGCTCTTTTAACAAAGTTGTGTCAAAGCATTGAACTTTATCAGATTGGAGAATAAAGTGATGAAGACGAGATGAAACACTTAGTTTTCAGCATTTCATTATTTCATTCAGAGATGTCATTGTCTAGATCAGTTTAGTTTAAATAGAGTCTGCAGGTAAATAAAAAAGGAGGAACCAGAACTCCTTCTGTGATAGAATGGGAAAAAAAAAAAACATTGGGAGAAACCAGGGTCAGGTCAGGGTCAGTTCTCCAATGTATTGTTGGATATTGCTACAAAACTATGTGGTCCTTATGACTGCTTTTGTGCTCCAGACACACATCCAGTGCGCTGAAACTAACTCAGCTAACAAGGAACATTCTCAGAACTTTTGCTAATGGTTTCTGGTTTTCTCAAAATAATGTACAAACACTCTTCCCACAAGGTTTATAGAAAATGTATCTGCTCTTATCTGATCTTTTTGAAAATGTTTTTACAACGTTTAATTTCTTAAGCATTCTAATTGGATGATTTATGCACATATGAGCATCTGCATATAGTTAAAATGTCATTATCATAACAGTATGTGTGTACAAGCACCACCTGAATTTTTGTCTTGGAACATCGCACATGTATATTGACTTGGTTTTGCACTAATCTCTTTCTCCACAAGGTGGCAGCACACTGACTGGACACATTTTTGTTAGAATTTCTGGAAGAAAGTAGCTAGGACACTGGAATCTTTCCACGACCGCCTGTATTTGCATATTCTAACGGAGTATACTTAGAAAGGCTACATATATTCACAAATAAACATGTAAATGTTTAACAAAGTAAACATAATATTACAATAATTAGCATGTTCCTTTAAAGCAGTGGTCACCAAACATTTAGGCCCAACATCCCTGACTTATGCCTTTATGAAAGCCAAGGTCCACCTGTTTTATGAACAAATTTGATATTTAGTATTTTAATTAGTGATGCCCCAATCTTAGCAGAATTAGAATCACCTTTTCTAGCAAAATGGCTGATTCTAATACAGATTTAAAGCCCATTTTTCAAATTATAGGCAGCCTCTAAATTTTAATCATTATAAAACAATAGAAGATGCTACACAAGCAGTTTTTTTTTTCAGATTGTATAATTTCAGGATTTCGTTTTTTTCTGACTTATTTATTTACTGATAAATAAAATACATCTGCATGAGATATATATACACCCCAAAATGGGTGGAAACGAGAGGAAAACAGCAAACATTTCTCAAGACAGCGAGTTGCATTAATATCACACCACTTATTCAATATTTACATACAATATGTAAATATTTACAATATTTACATGCACAAACACATTTTCATCATGTGTTTGTGCACAGTAAGCTTGTTCTCTGCCTGCTACAGCATTCTCTCCTCTTTTTACATGTCTTCAGCATCTCTGGCTTCTGTTAACGTCCTGTTTATAGTATCCCCCCCCCCTGTCTCAGCAGCTACCGAAAATAACAAACAAAAAATTTACAGTACAAATAAAGGAGAAATGTAATGCATTTTTGTTATTTTACTGGTATTTTCAGAATCTAGTGGGAAAGTGATAAAGATCTACCAGTCAATCGCAACAGACAGGTAAGCACTGATTTAATGGCTGTGTAACCAAAAAAATTTATTAACCTGACATTTTGTATGTTTAGACATTTTATGTTTATGTTTTTCTCATTTACTATGATGAGAATAACGCGTTATTTTTTCCAGTAACGAGTAATAAAATAAATTACTGTTTCCCCGTCACAATGCCGTTACCGTTACTGACAATAAAATGCGGTTTCTTTCCCACAGAAAAATTTAAAGTGTATAGATTATTGTACAATTTCTTATAATAATAGTTGATTCTATTTTCTATTTTCATTCATTTAACATTTATACTGAAGACATCCAAGTTATTTGACATATTTGAATAGTTACTTTCCCTGGGAATTAGTTGCTTTCATAATGAAGTCATTTTCTAACTCAGTTACTATTTGTGAGAAGTAACTAGCAGCTGTAACTAATTACTTTCTTAACGTAATATGCCCAACACTGAACATATCATAAAATGCTAGTATTTTAGAATTAATTGTTATTGACTGTGTGGTGCTGGTTGACTCTACATAGACGCATTATTCTCTCAAGGCCATTTACCTTCATGAGGATTTGTCGTCCCTTCTCCTCCAGCATGGCTTTGGCATCCGGATACTCAGTCAGCGCCTCCATCAGGTCATCTTTGGACAGACAAAAGAGGTCAGAGTAGCCGATGCTGCGGATGTTGGCTGTTCTTCGGTTGCCCGCCCTGCTGCCCTTGATGTTGAGGATGCTGATCTCTCCGAAGTAGCTGCCATCGCTCAGCACCACAAACTGCGTGACTCCATCGTCCGCCACCACGGCCAGCTTTCCCTCTTTAATGATATACATCTCTCGGCCGATGTCGCCCTTCTTGCAAATGTAGTCTCCAGGGCTGTAGACCTGAGGCTGGAGCTTCAGCACCAGCTCCACCAGGAGCCCGGCCTCACAGTCGGCGAAGATGCGCACCTTTTTCAGAGTATCCAGGTGGACGTTGATAGCAATCTCCGCCCGCAGCTTGTCTGGCAGGTATTTTAGCACTTCCCTCTCATCCACTGCTTTCTTGTTGGTCCACAAGTAATCGAACCACTTGATAACTCGTTTCTCCAGGTCTTTGGTGACTTTTCGGAAGCTCATGTACTGCTTGATGGCGTCGATGCGAGCCTGGAAATCAGCTCGTGCCGCGTTAGCGTTGGTGATCATGGAGCCCACGTTACCAACGATGGTGGCGAAAATCAGCACGCCAACCAAGAAGTCCGTCACAACGAAAAAATACTCCTCGTTTTTGACCGGGGGCGGTGTTTCACCGATGGTGGTGAGCGTGAGCGTGGACCAGTACATGCTGTACGCATACTTTCTCACCAGGCGGCCGAACTCCGGGTCCGAGGGGTCTGGGTACACGAACGGATCTGTCCCGAAACCCATGGCCTTGGAGAAGGAGTAATACATGCAGGCGTTCCAGTGGATGATGATCAGGATATACATGACGAGGTTGGAGATTCGAAAGATGTTGGGAAAGTTAGTCCGTGTCTCGGTGCGCTGGAAAAACTCGAACAAACGGTTGACCCTCAGTAGCTTGTTCATGCGAATCTCAGGGTATTTCAGACCAAAGTAGAGGTAGAAAATGTCAGTCGGAACCATAGAGGCCAGGTCCATTTTGAACTGGACACTCTGCATGTAGCGATCGCGTAGCTTCTTCTCGTCTTTCACCAACAGCCCCTGCTCCAGATATCCTGAGCACAAACACATGAGATTTAAACCCTAAAGACCTCCGTTCATCTTCAGAACAAAAATATAAATATTTTTGATGAAATTCCTCCATAGACAGCAAGGGTACTACCACAACCAAGGTCCAGAAACCAAATAGGGACATTGGTAAAATAGTCCATGTTTTGTAAATTAGGGTTAGGGTTAATCAAATTATTCACATAATCATTGTTGAACCACTGATATCATATGAGCGTGAATCATTAATCATAGAATTACATTTCTTGGTGAACAATCCCAAAGCAGCTTAACAGTATTAAATAGGATAAATCATGTGTGATAATGCTCAGTTTTCTGTTAAAGTTAGTTGGTTCTGTGATGGCATCATTCAGCTCCCTTCAGTCTAAGTAGAATCTGTGCGATTAAGTTCACAATATTGTTGGAAATGAATTCAAGATGCTCAGTGTTCTCCAGGGATGTGATAAAGCTGGAACTCACCTGTCCTGGTCCTGAACACCATGTCCAGCACATACACCAAATCTGATAAGAAGTCCAGGAGGAACCAGAACATCAGATAATCTGTCTGCAGCTCCTCAAAGCAAGCTCTGAGAGACAGAGACAGAGACAGAGTCATGCTGAGCTCCACGGCTCTATAGGAACGGACTAAACTGGCAAAGAGCAGGGTTAGTGTGCTAAGGGTTAGGGTTAGGGTTAAGGAAGAGAAAGCACCTGGCTATGATGAGAATCCAGTTGTACATCACAGGACACGTGATCACGAAGAGCCAGTTGTAGTACATGTTACCCGCCGGATCCACAACCTCTATCTCCTTTGGTCTGGAACACAACATTATAGAGTTATAGAGCACAGATTATCTACACCAAACGCTTCCCATCTTCCACTGCTGAAACCAACAAATGAGATTCTCTAGTAGCATAAAAATGGCATGCTTTACCTTTAAGAATTTTACTAGATCAATATCATAGAGACAAAGATGATGACCTCTGACAGTCTAAACAAAGATGAACCTACGGTTCTTTCTTCTCTTTTTCTTTCTCTTTTTCTTTTTCCTTTTCTTTTTCCTTCTCCTTCTCTTCTGCTTCTTTTTTCTTTTCCTTCTTCTCCTTTTTTTCCTTTTTCTCTTTTTTCCTGGAATGACACAAATTACAGCGAATAAAACACTAGTATTTTCAGCAGCTAAAATGTTTTTGAGTCAGTTGTTTCTATCTTCTGCTGTAGTGTGTCAATACAAAGTCTAAATAGTCATTTGGTGATTAATTGTAATAATCCAGTGAGATGTTTGAGATCTGATCTGATCTGTTTCTTGAAGCGTCTTTTAGACAAAGTTCTTCTGGATTGAGTCTGTCTTAGTTTGTTCTCTTTCTTCATGTCACTCCAGACAGACTGATGATGATCAGATTAGATTTCAAACATCTCACTGGATTATTATAATTAATGTTTGGAAATGTAAACAAATATTTACTGACACACTACAGCAGAAGATAAAAATAACTGACTTATGTCAAATAAACCATGAATTAACAGATGAAAATCATCTCATCTTACTCCTTCTTTTCCTTTTTTTCTTTCTTTTTCTTCTTTTTTTCCTCTCTGTGAATTTAAGACAAATAAGGATTAAAGTGATTAAAGCACCTGAAGTGTAAGTGTGTGTGTGTGTGTGTGTGTGAACTCACTCTTCATTGTTATTGCTGTTGTTGGTGTTAAAGTAATTTCCAGCATCCGGGTGCTTCTTTTCTCTGAAGAAAAAAAAGTCAAATCAATAACTGATAACTAATTTGATCATTTACCTACCACTGATTTTTTTCTGAACTAGTAATCCATTTATCCAGCACCCATAATGCATTGCTCACATAAAGTCCTCTGTGGCTATCGAAGCTGGCTCCACCCCCTCCAAGAGAAATATGGGCGGGACCAGAGGCCTCACTCGGGCAGACATCGCAGCTGATTGGTCAGGCCACCTGCCCGTCACACAGAACTGCAGAAAAATACACAGTTCATATTTTAGAAAGTGCACAACAACTGAGATTAAGACTCTTTTTCATATGATTCAGAAAGCAGTTATAATAAGCTTGCTGCGTTAACTGGACTAATTGAATGAACTGGGATTAGAAAAAGTCAAGTAAACACATTTTAAAATGGATTTTAATATACACACAAGCAACACAGTGACAGCAGCCTCATCTCACCTCTTATCTTCAGCCAAAGGACACAGATGCAGAGCAAATCTATCTAAATCAAACGAAACAGTCGAGCAACTGAAGCATCAGTACTCACCTTCTGCTGCCTTCACACACCTGACATCATCATCATCACTATCCTCATCATCACAGGTACGCCAGCGGAAGCATGAGCTCATTCTCTCAAACACAAAAGCATGAGAGTGTGTTTGTGATAAACCTGGAACAATGCAAATTTTGTTGAGTATTCCCAACGATAGCGGACCGCGAGAGGATTTCAGACAGGCACAGCAGGATTTGGGATTACACAGATGATAGTCACCAGGTCACTCGCGTACACACGCACACACACACATACACACACACACACACACACACACACTCCTGTAGTGTCTCCATGTGTTCTGGGGTCTCTCTCTTCATAGGTGTA
>JAUCMT010000111.1:13625-28844 GCA_032357475.1 Enteromius thamalakanensis
CGGGTGGGAACTAATATTCTGGTGAGAGTTCCCGCTGCTGGGTTCCGGAGGGAGCCACAGAGGCGCGACTTGTGACACCTTTTCTGTCTGTTCCCGACATAGAAAAATTAATTCATGCATTCATCTCTTCTCGTTTGGATTATTGTAATGCTCTTTATGTTGGTATCAGTCAATTACTTATTTCAAAGCTGCAGAAAAGGGAGAACATTTCTGGAAAGACTTCATTGGCTTCCTGTGAAACAGCGAATTCAGTACAAGGTGTTGTTGTACGTTTATAAAGCTGTTCATGATTTGGCCCCTATATTAAGGACTTGGTGCATATGAACTCTTGTAGAGCACAAAGGTATTCCAATTGTTTTCAGTTGTTTGTACCAAGTACTCACCTTACAACAAAAGGGGATCAAGCTTTTTCAGCTGTTGGTCCTAGACTGTGGAATGCGCTCCCCCCTGATTTCAGATCTGCATTGAGGTATGCCATGTATGTTATGTACTTTATTTTATTATTTCTTAGATGTTCAATCCTTTGGTCTACGTAGTAGCATAAAGGGCTATATAAATATATGAGACTTGAGACTTGTTTCTTCTGCAGTTGAATAATTCATTTTGTAGATGCTGATTCATGATTGGTAATAGGTAACATTGGTGATGTGATTGTAGGATTATCTTCTTATATTAGTGCATGCATTTAATACGGGGGGAAAATGCCCTTTAAATAGGTAAAAATTATTTTTATGTGGTATTACATAAAATTAAATTTCCCATCAAGAAAATTGTGGTCAGTAAAAATGCTTAGTAAATTTGGAAATCTAGCCACAGTGGCTGGTGAGCAAAAAAAGTTAATGTCAAGCCCTGCTAAAATCCTCAATCGTGCTCAAATTAATAAGCATTATAGACGACATCGCTGTTTACAATACAACCAGAGCACAATCTCTCCTATGATCAGCTGGAGGTGCCCGCTCAGACCACTGGAGGGCACTCCAGATTCCAGGGAACTCTGTGTATGTTTCTCATAGTTGTTATGCTCGGACTCTTTCTCAATGAACTCATATCTGCCTACCTAGTTTGTTACTATGACTGCGTATTCTTGTCCCTGTTTGATATCCTCTGTCGCCGATCTATCATGCAGTGTGAACACAGCAGCAACTGAATAACACCCTGGATAGTCATGCAGTGTGAAAAGATCTGTGACATTAGATCTCGTCATTAGTTGCAGTTAGATAATACAGACTTTGAGAAAAACTGAATATTGTGCTTACTGAGAGCATGTTCTTGAGGCTGATGATCACACAGGTGTAAGCTATGAGACCGTCCCAAAATCTCAGCACATATTGCACTGGCTGCAGCAATAACGTGCCTCCAAACAGCATGAAATAGAAACAGGCGACCAAATAGCCCAGGCAAAAAATATTAATTCTTGTGGTTCCAGTGATAAAGATGAGACACAACACCAGCCAGAAGAAGTAACTGAATGCAAACAGCTTCAACATGTCCAGGTATGAACTGAAAGCACACACAAAGGCATTTCACAACATTTTGCATATATTGGTTTTTAAACTAAACCAATGCAATAAATGACGCTGATAAAAACTGACAACTGTAAAAACTATTTGGTAACATTTTATAATAAGGTTCTATATATTTCAACAATTACATGAATAGAAAATAATAATGAATCCAAAAAGAGAGCAAAGAAGATGCAGGAGTTAATTACAGAAGCATTGAAATGTTACATGCCCATGAGCAAAAAAGGCTCTGTTACGTCCTTTGATATATGTGACTATGGAGCACAAAACCAGTCTTAGGGTCTTTAAAATTAAAAATTAAGTTTTTATATATTTACTATAAGAAATTGATAATATTTAATTATTATCTTAATGATTTTGGGCACAGAAGCAATGTATTGTTGGCTATTGCTATAAGTTATACCTGTGATGAGAAGTCGGATTCATTTGCAACTGTTTATTAATCGCAGTCGACCAGGCAGAGTCAAAACACTGCGAACAGGAACAACAAAGGCAGAGCAAAGACAGTACCACAAACAGGCTGAAGGTCGGGGAATCAAGCAAGTATCGAAGTCGGTAAATCCAGGCAATGGTTGGGCTATCAAGCGAGAATCAGAGGTCGAGAGGCAGTCCAGGTAATAAACAAATCAGTCCGAATATCCACAGGAAAGAACGCTCAGAGTTGCTACCGAGATGAACAAAACTTTGCTAATATCTGAATCCATTCTCGGCCTTATAAAAGGGAGATAACACGCTACAACTGGGGCGGGAATCCCTGAGGTGCGTGGGAAGGAAAATGGAAGGAACATTCATTTTCCAGGGAAGGTTCCCACTGATGACGGTCAGACAGAGCCACAGAGGATCGCCTTATAACAATACCCATGTGACTAAATACTGGTTCTGTGCTCCAGGGTCACACATTGCATGTTTAGATATTCCTAAAATATTCTGGAGGCCATGAAAGTTTTATTTAAATGGTCAAAAATTATGAAACTGATAAAACAATGATTATTATTATTATGAAAATGTACAATAGGGAAAAACGAACACATACCGGCAATGAAGAAAGTTGTTGACAGGAGTGTACTGGTTGAGTGTCTGTGGATCCAGATTCCGGCTGATCTCCACATTCTCTCCTGCCAGAAGTCTCACACAAGCCTGATTTTCCTCCTCAAAGACCTGCCACTGCAGAGATGCTACCAGCAACAAGAAGCAGTCATCTAAAGAAGAAAAGAAAATAGAAAATGAGAGTGATACACATATTTTTTCTAGGAAGATATGTTGATCTAATGTGGTGGGATGTAAAAAGTCACAGAGAATGAAGTTGGGGTTGGGAATCATGGCGTAGTCTGGCAGATAGAGCCACTTTATCAGATTAGAGCTCAGAGCCACAGATGACTTCCTCCAGGGATAATCTAGCAGAGAGAGAGAAATGCTCATTAGGACACGGTTTTCTTACACTGGGATTTTTTTCTCAGAATGATTCAGCTCCTATCTCTATAGTCCTCACAGTGCTTACAATGCCACCATAACTGCTCAGTATTTGTTTTAGTTGAGCTTTTTTTATTTTTTTTTTATTTAGTTGTTTTAGAGTTAAAATGACTTTTAGAGAACCCCTCTGACCCCTTGACTGTCTTTTCTCTCACAAATCTTACAATTTACTTGGTACTACATGTTTGCTATCTAATGGTAAGGCATACACCAGGGGTCATCATACTTGATCCTGGAGGGCCGATGTCCTGCTTAGTTTTAGCACACCTGCTTGGAAGTTTCACGTATACCTAAAAATACCTTGATTAACTGCTTCAGGTGGGTTTAATTAGGGTTGGAGCTAAACTCTGCAGGACACCGGTCCTCCAGGACCGAACATGAACTGGAACTGCAGTCTGTTTTATTAAATATGAAGTGTTGTCTCAATTTTGGGACATTGGCACTTAGAGGCTTAAAGGTGTATTCATTAAAAAAAAAAAAAAGATTAAACTTATTTTGTTTTATAATTTTGCCAAGTGTAAAAGGCACCTATCTTGTGGAATCACCAGTAAACCATGAATTAACTACCAGTGAGCCTATATAAATAACAGAAACCAAAGAAAACTTACAGAAAACACAGAAGGTCAAGAGGGTGTAAGAGAGTTAGCAGAACCTGTGCTGTTGCAAACTGAATCAATGGCAACTAACCTGTGTCATCAATAGACTGGTAAAAAAGTCATACTGCTAGCTTATTTAGTAGTACAACAGCTGTTTATAAGGTCACACTGTAAGTTTGTTTATGTGTAACTCTCTAAACATGACATATTTTAATATGCACTGCAGAAATACAAAGTTCTGGCATGAAACTCTAGATGGCACAGTCTGATGAGTCTAACTCAATCTGACCTAATGACATCATCATATGGCTGGACTGGTTCTCTCATGTATCGATAGCCTGCTCAATATTCAAATATTTGACTAGTGTTTGCTCTAGCAGTTGCATTGTGCTTTAGAAACCCTCCACCTTTCCCAGCTCCACCTGTATAGATCTGCTACGGGCACACTGTATGGAGGTTATTCCAAAGAGTATAGAAGTACCAAGAGGCGAAACTCAACTCAGACCGCTCCATAGCAACAGTTGCGCCCATTAGCTGACAGCGCCGCCGCCATTTTAGACTGACACCTACAGAAGCACCATAGAATAATATGAGCCAGTCGCGCTAGACGAACTTATAATAACACATAGGTTATACAGGGTGCACTTTGCACTTTGTAGGGAGGGGTGGGGGGATTTATCCCCATCTGGTTTATGCATCCCTGCCTTGGCTGAATTTTTTTAATTCCCAGTGGGAATAAAATTATTCACAAAACAGGTTATGAGTGCCGTTTTGAATCAAATGATTCTCAAAATGAGCTTTGAAGTAACTTGTTAAATGAAACGATTCACTTACTTGCCTGTAAAGACGGATTTATCATGAGATTATTTATTATTATAGAAAAAAGTAAATATAAAGATTATCTCCACTATTGACTTCATACTGCTTACTGTTTGCCAAGTAGAAAACTAAAAGTATACTGCAAACCCTTTACTTACACATATCAGTGTTCTATCATACATTTTCCTTGTTAAATTATAAACTTACGATCATGAAAGTACCACACATGATGCTTAGCATTGATTTTATAAAAGCAGAAACTTTTTACATTTTAAATAAAAAAACAAAAAAAAAACATTAAATAAATGGTTAACACACACACATTGTAGGGTTACGTATATAAACTCCAGAGACTATTGTAAAGTTTCTGTCGTTTCTGTTAAAGTGCACACATTTAACTGAAAAAGTAGTAGATCAAAATCAAATAAGAGATTAAAAGCATCAGCAGCTGTTGTGTTGTAACAGATAATCTACCATTTCTGTCAAGTGCGCACATTTAACAAAACTCTGTAAATAATAGAGAATAAAGTGTTAGTGAAAGATTGTGAGAAAGAAAAAAATCTAAAAGAGATTGTAAGACAGGGAGTAGAATAGAAGTGTCAAGGATTTACTGACGAGCTATGTTTCTTGATTAGGCTGAGAGATGCGTTAGTTTTGTGTGCGCAATATAAGGATTTCTTATCCTGTTAAATAAGTACACAAGTGATCTCTTGCATTCCTTGCTACACACCTTTCCTGCACTTCACTGACAACCTCCATCAAGTTTATTGCAGTACAGCTGCTTGTGTTTCGCCCGCTTGTGCCATTGCATCTTATAGCGCCTGTCAGCAGGTGTCAGTCCAAAATGGACTCCGCAGCGCCACCTATAGACTGATGCCCAGATCAGTACAGAGTTTCGCCTCTTGGTACTTTGCCCCTGCTCTCAGATCACAAACACAGTGATCAAAGCAGTCAGTAAACGCCAGACCAACAATAGAGAACCCATTGTTCAAGCATACAGTTCTCGGGAAGAACTACACAACGAACATGCTCACTTCTGAGTGGCTGAGTTCAATCAATGACGTTCTCTGTTGGATGTGGTTTTTGTGTGAGGAAGAGGGCTTTTTTTCAGAGATCTGAAAATTGTGTTTTACCATGTGAAATGGTTTAGACCAGTGGTTTTCAAAGTTTTGAAAAACACTGGTTTAAGGGATTGACAACAGACGGCACAATTAGCTAAATAAAGTCAGGCAACTGAGAACTGTGTTCAGCCAATGGGTTCTAGTGCTTTAGCAAGCGGGAAAAAATAAAAACAAATTGTGAACTTGCTTCATTTGGTGAAAAAAATCTATTTTACATCAATCTTGATTTAAGAGTCTTTAGACATTGCACTGGAAAACAAATACTGTGAGGAAACTCTTCATTTCTGCAGTATGATGCCAGGATGCAGTCAAAACGTGTCCCCCATATTATAGTATTTGAGAGCAAAAACTGTTTAATGACATTTTTATTAAAATGTGGTACTTTCCCAAACTCATGAGAAGTTCTCATCCTCCAGGCGACAGGGTTAGATGAAGGGCCTGCTGGGAGCCTTCAGGGGATGAGGGCTGATTGAGCTCAGTGACTTTACATTTAAGACATTCTTTCTTCAAATGATGAAGTAGTTTTGGCTGATCCTGGTATTGTATTTTAATTGGTCCTCTTATAGTTTTTCCCAATTGTTTCCACACATTTTCTGAAAGCATGCCTCATATCGTCAGAACTCTACACATAACACACACACAATGAGCAAAACCCTTCAATTCTCCTGCAAAATCAAACCTTACTGTCAAAACAATGGTATTTTGTTTTCAAATGACACACACAAACCCTCAGATGAAGACATTTATAAGAAGCAGTAGATCACTGATGTGCTGAATGTTAAACACTATGAGCACTTCTTCTCCATTAATCTTAATGACTTACTGTAAGCCTTGTTTTATTCAGAGTAACGCTCACTTCAGACAGTACATAGACCCAAAGAAGTAAAATATTTCAGAATATTATTTTTATACAAAACACACAAATACGGTACCAAATATATTGTACTGCATTTTCCCCAAAAAAACTATGTACACAGTGTTCATCCCAACCAACACGAAGTTGCACATAATGTGGAGATACATATACCATCAACAGAAGTATTTACTGAATAAAACAGCTCTGCTGCATCCTCTCTTCTGTTTGGGTCTGACCATAGCTCCTCATCCTCATCACAAGCAATGCTTGCTCTGGACGAGCAGCGGGGAAATCCAGCCATGAAAATCATCACCTGCTATATCTCCACATGCATCTTCCACAGCTTGGAGAAGCGGTATACGTGTGTGTAGTTCTGGTCATACACTTTCAATAGGATTGAAGAACAGAGAATATGGAGGGAGATAAACAAAAAACATTTTATAAAGCTCTATTTCTAAATTATGCGTGACAAGTGTTTACCCATGTGATGAGTTAGTACGCAGAGTAGGACAACTGACTCTACAGTTTTGAATGACAGTGTGTTCCTCGTGATTTTCTTCGTGAATCTTGTGCTAAATGGAGTTGTGTAAACCTGCAGTTTGAGTGTGAAGCAGGACTTGTGCTTGTAGTTCAGCAGAACTGGTTAAGGGGGTCGGTGCATCACTTACATGTTGCAGTCATTGTGTCTCGAGTAATTGTGTGGAAACAATTGGGAAAAACTCGAACATGTTTTCAGTCAGTCTACTGTTGTTTAGTTTAGTGCAGTTTTAGTTGCAGGTTTTATTGGAGTGTTGTTTTCATAAAAATGATGTTAGATTCTGTTTTGAATTTCAGATATGAACTTAAATGTTTGAGCATGTAAAATATTTTGGCCCACTTTACATGCATTTACCCAAGTTAATATTGATGAGCTAATGGTCCTCCGCAGCAGCTCCTCGCTGAAGTTCAGTTATAAATGCTGAAATACTTCTGTCGAAACATCTTAACCAACAAGAAATTAGTCCACTTGTAACGACTTCAGTAAACCACAAACCACTCATTTATTCTATTGTTACCTTTATTTAAAACTGAAACAAGGTATTTGAGGAAAAATAAATATTTTTATGTTATTCCTTGTGACTCAGTGAAGTATTTCACCCACAGAGGTTCAGGGAACTGAAAGCCCGAGGCACAGGGCTGCTGTCGAGCCGTCTTAACTTCACAAACTAAGATCATTGATTCGTTGTTCATGGCTGCAGTCAGCAGGGTCTCAGGAGAGCTCAGCTGTGATGCTTGGATCTCTTCGGGCTGTGATCTCTTCGGTGGCGGTCTCTCTGTTTCTCCGTGTCCCAGCCCCTCTCACGCTCTTTATATCTCTCTCGGTCTCTTGAACGGGAACGCTGCCTGCCTTTGTCCTTTTCTCTCCGACTCTCATCACGATCCTAAAAAGGCAGGAGAAAAAAAATGATCGATCAAATAATGAGAACACTCAGAAAAACATGAGGTTTTACTAAATAACGGATTCACAAACAGAGAGTTTCTACAAGATGAACAATGAAGAGCAATAACAATCTGCTTGATTAGCTTCTATATTACATTTGCCATACACTTTAACTGATGCGGCGTGTAGCTCTTTATGTCTCACACGAATAAAGAGATCATGAAGATGGAAACGCTACACACCGCATCAGTTAGGGTTAAAAGAATTAACATACAATCACTGCAAGAATGATCCCAAACTCTTCTGAATTATTATTATAAACATACACAAAACAGTTGTGTAGAGTTTTGTTGGCAAAAGGAAAGTTCAAGATGACAGCAATAATAGACAGATCCTGTATATAATCTAGTCAGCTGGAGATCAGTGAGCGTCTCAAGGCTGCGAGGCGGTAACTTTCCACTGCTTTCAGATTGATCCACGAGGAAGACACAACAAAGATTACTTTATCATCACTATCTCCTGTGTCTCTGACCGTGTTAGACATTACACAGGCTTACATTCTTGCACAGCTAAACGGTCCAGTAAGATATTTTTGGTTCTCAAATCATTTCAGATGAGGGTCACTAGGAGACCCATAACCTTCCTTTCTTCAAAGGTCAAATCTGGCTCCTGAAGCAAAACCTGTAGCTCTATTCAAATGCACAGCATTGTACCTTTGACTTTTTGTCCTTGGGCCTGTCGTCTGAATGACGTTTCCGGTCTCTTTTCCTTCTCTCGTCCTCCTCTTGATCTAAGAGAAGCTCATAGCGGGAGCTTCAGATAACAGTCAAGAAACTCTGACTTGTGAGAAAGATTTATGCTTCAGGAAACAGAGAAGTGAAGATGGTTTCTTTTTTGATTTACTAACACATTTCTGGTCTTCCAGTAAAGATTCCTCGTCCTGTTCTACTGATATTACAGACTGAACCTGCGACTGAAATGCAGAAGTCAGAGTATGAAGTGAATGAAGAGATTATGAGAAGGATACTCCTGCTTGGGCCTGACATTGTCTTTCAAAGCCAGTTTGGATTTGTTGTCCAGGTCTCTCTCGTAGGCCTTAAAATCATCTTTAGTGTATTTCCCACCTTCAAATGAAATGAAAATGAAAAATGAAATTTCCCACTCTTTATCCAATAAATTAACTACTGTCCACGTTACCTTCAGTTGCTTTAAAAGCTTTTCATTCACTAACAGCGAAGTAATCTGGGCAGTAAAACTGAGTAGAAACTGATAATATTGCTTTTTTTTTTTACAGGTTATGGTTTTAATAAATGGCTCGGACTCACCTTTGCCCTTCCATTTGATCTTAGACACGGACTGGCTGAAGTCCACGTGAATGCGGCGGTCATCTATCAGGACGTTGTCCATTTTGAAGTACGCTTTTTCACAGTCCTCCACCTGTTCAAACAACATTATTACCAAAATACTGACCATGCTTTCTCTCTGGATGTACATGGACCTCACGAAGACACCTTTCATTTTACTTGATTTATTGCTAAACACACTGTTTTCAGGGGGATGCAAGACATTGATTTAGGGCCTTAATCACGGTATCTGGTTTTATTTTTTAAACTAACTCACTGAGCTTCTTATCTGGAGAAAACTCTTTAATAAACTCTGAATAATTGCTGGAACTCATCAACAACACAGGAACCTCTGACTAGCATCATGTTTTCACTCGGTTCATGGTGATGAAAGCATTTGTGGGATTGCAGAAATCAAACTGCGTGACATGACTGTGTTTGGCAACTTTTGATGCAACAGTAATAGAAGTAACTCTAACGCTGTAATCAACACTTGCTCCATTCGCCGCCGCAGCGAGGTACTCTGTGATCAAAGCAGCGGCTGCTTGTATTCCACTCTCACAGCATTTTATAAAAACTGTGTGTATCTGAATTTGGTCCGTTGTCTACTTTTGAAAACGTTGCAAATTTTTTAACAGCTTGCTTAGAAACATTTAATTTGTTATATTTACAGAACAGATATTACAAACCTTTTCAAACTCGATGAAGGCATAGCACAGAGACTCTCCTGTCTTCCAGTCTCTGATGATCTCACAACTGCAAACGAACACTCACATGTTAGACAAGTCCCCGGTGAAGCTTGTTCAAGAGCACAATGCTGTAACAGCCCAACAGGTTTTGGTTAATATTGCAGGTAATACAGCAGTCACACTTTCTATTATCTCACCATTTAATGAGGCCAAACCGTGAGAAGATGATCTCGAGATCTTCATCTGTGGTCACAGGGTTCAGTTTACACACAAACAGCACGTTCTCTGGAGGTTTGATATCTGCATCCGGCAGATCACCCACCTTTCAACAAAACAGACCTTCACGTCATGAAAGATGTGTCTAGAGTGACTGGTGTCTGAGAGGGATGACATTTACCATCTCCAGTAAAATGGCTTGCGTCTTCGCTTCCTTGTCCTTTATGAGTTCATCCAGCTCGCCAGCATCCTTCCCCTCGTCATCGTTTATCACCTCGTCTGCTCCGATCCGACCGCTCTGAAACACACAAGCATGGGTTATTCAGAACAGAGCACTACTAAAAATACAAGAACCATCATTTCTTAATTGTGTGCTGTTTTCATGTGGTGCTGCTTAAAATATTCCTCTTAAATGTGACCCTGGACCACAAAACCAGTCTTGAGTCGCTGGGGTTTTATTTGTAGCCATATCCAAAAATACATCGCATGGGTCAAAATTATAGATTTTTTTATTTAGGCCAAAAATCATATCAAAATGTCATATTTGATTAGTGAAATGCATTGATAAGATATTCATTTGTAAACTTTAACGCTGATTTGCTCACTATTTAGATTTTTTTTCTAATAGATGTATCTCGGCCAAATATTGTCCTATCCTAACAAACCATGTATCAATAGAAAGCTTATTTATTTGGCTTTCATATGGTGTATACATCTTAGTTTTGTAAGATTTTACCGTATGACTGGTTTTGTGGTCATGCTTTTGCCGCCGTTTATATACTTTTCACGATAACTAACATTTCATCCCCATGTGCAATACAGCCCTCAGTCACTTAATAATGTACATGCACCTTTTTAGTTGTAGAGTAAGAACCGAGTTCCCAGTGTGTGACGTCTGACAGGACTTTAAAAATCACGCAGCCTGGCTTTCAGGGTTACTCAAACGTAAACACTTAGCATGTATTTAGTGTTCATGAATGAAGACCAACAAGAAACCTAATATAGAACAATAACCCAAAATATTTAGAATTCCAGCCCGTTGATCACCGAGAGCATGAAAACAGCCCTTCTCAGAAGCACTGTGTGCAGTACTGTAGCACGCTGAGGCTGATGGCACTCACGTCCAGCTGCTCTTTAGTGGGTTCAGGAGATCTGTCAGGAAGCGGGAGGCCTGCAGGATCATCGAACGGGTCATCCAGAATCACTGTGTGATTAATCCTGCAACCACAACACAGCTTTGTCTTTGACCCTTTCCACACTGATACATGAAAGTGAACCGCCAAGACCTCAACATTATGAGGCATAATTAAATATGGGAATGATGTGACCATATTTCATTAAACACTGAGACTTCTCTGGCTGACCGTGTGCCAGTCAGTCTGTGTACTAAAGGAATGGACACACGGAGGCTTTCGAAAACCATGTCATATGATCAATTTAACTCAGACAGCTGTGTTCAGCAGTTGTTTTGTTTGCTCTCAATTTTGACAGCCCTATTAAAGATTAATATCAGCTCATTGTTAGTCCATTTAAAACTCGACATGCTTTTCCTCTACATTTTGCCGCCGGAAAGTAAATAAACGGCAGACCGGCTGCTGTGATGTTTGACGCATGCGCAGTACAGGGACGCAAGCGTTTTCAGTCCTTTCAGTGTGGACCATAAACTCTTCGCAAACGATAGCGTGGACGCGGAGCGTTATTAGACTTCTACCCGGATCAGTGTAGACCTAGCTTATGTATGAACTAGATTTACAATTTTATTCTTTAGAATTTTATTCTAAGCTCTCTGAAAAATAAATTAAGCTGCCAGGAAAAAACCCAAAACAGTATAAATTGTTTCATAGGTATTTCTCTGTTCACTTTGTGGATAACTAGTTATCTTGTTACCAAGTGCCTCAATCAAAAGCCTTGCGCACGTATAGATTCTCCTCACCTTTGCAAATTAATGAACAATACACTAATACATTAATTTACACTGTAAGCTCATAAATAACCCAGCGTCAGCAACATGAGGCAGATCGGGAATATTCCAATATACTAAAAACACAGACAGGAAGCAAGGAAAGGGAAGATGCAAAAATAAGCTTTTAGTGTCTGAAACTATTCATCTGGCATCTTCCAAAAGGAAAACAATGACTTTCTCTGCTTGGGAAGAAAACACTAGAACTTGTTCTGATCACGTGTACTCCGTGCTCTGATTGGTTATTAAATATTGAATCTGCATACCGGTTATAATATCATACACACGGTTTAAAAAAGGTCTCTCCTCAATCTTTGTCCCACCTGATGTCCTGGTAGGGGATGAAGTCATTGTCTACAAAGGTCTCATTGATCTTAGCGAGCACATCCATCCCCTCCGAGACCTCTCCAAACACAGTGTGAACACCATCCAGATAATCCAGATTCTCTCCCGTGGTGAACAGAAACTGGGTGCCAAAACAAAATTGCATATCTCAATCATACTCGAAGCCCATAAACAATACGGACGCCGACTTACATGACTTACATACTGTATTAACTGTGTGCACAATTAACCTGAGATCCATGCTGGTCGCTGCCGTTGTTCACCATAGACACTGTTCCTTTCTTTCTATGCTTGATCCTAGGCATCTTCTCCGATTCAAAAAAGCGTGCCTGATCGCCATACAGCTTACTACAAGCACACAGACATCATCATCACTACACAATGCATACACATGTATTCAGAAGAAGAAAGCAGCTCCTTCTCACCAGAACACAGACTCTCCTCCTCTCCCCGTGCCGCTGGGGTCACCCGTCTGAATGATGAAATCTCTCTGGAGCGAGGGATGCAACATCTTTATATGAACAACTAGCAACCCTGATATTCTACCTCAATTTGCAGCCAATAACCTTGCATTGACTGTATTATACATGGTATTATGTCAGAGTTTACAGAGCAAACCTTATTTCCGTAAAAAAAAAAAAATATCTATATATTATGCATTCCTTTTCTTTTATAATGAAATAACCCTAAAATAAGAAGACCCCACAGACTGAACGAAATATTACCTGAACATTGTGAATCAGACAATAGTTGTAATATTTGATTTTGCAGAGTTTCAGGAAGTTCAGCGAAGCTGCAGATGAGAAGGAGAGGTTTATCACTTAGTGCCACGTTTTGTGTAAAAATTATAATGTTGTAAACTCTTACTCTTAAAATTCAATGAACCAATTAAAAATAAAAAGGCTTAAATTAACGACTTAAATTATGGTTATACCATCACAACTAACGTTATCAGGAATTTATCAAAAATAAAGAAAGTTCCTATGGTTACATTGATTTCTTACATTTATTAGATATTGCTCTATTGATTGCATTAAATGATCACGCGTTTAACAGAGCAAGTAATGTTCAAACTCTTCGTCTGTCATGGATCTTATTATCAATCACCTTTCGGTCTCTCTTCTGTGTATAAATCGATCACGATGTCCCCTAACGTTGTTTCCAACAACACCGCCATGTCGCTCTAGCGTCATCAACATGCGCCGGACAGACGCTGACATATGCTGCGTCCGAAATCGCTTACTTCCCTACTATATCGAGAAGGGTCCCAATAGCATCGAGTGGAGCTCCACTCAAAAGCGGAAATACGTCACCTCCACTTCCAACGCCATATTGGTCCGGGCATGACGCAGTCGCCTTGGTGGTTCCGGGCAAAATTTTAAGACATTGAATAATTAAAACTTCTTGTTTAATCTTTCGTTTTGTATTATTTATAGTTACATATACGTAATATTTACATTTTCTGTACATTTTATTGTTAAAACGTTTATCGTCTATATACAAATTATGTATGTATATATTTTAGAAAGTAAACAGTAGATCTATAATATCACTGGATATTAAGTGAGAAGCTAATTTATTAAACATCTTAATCACAATTTGTATTTTAAACAAAATAACAACACATACATATCACAGTGAAATAATGCTTTCCACAATGCTTTCCATTTTTCCATCCATGTAAGTTTTTTATTTTAAACAACACAACACCTTTACAAAACACATTGTTAGGGAAAAACAGTTAGGTCTTCCAGACAGCCCAAATATGGCTCTTCCATCCGCAGCAGACCATCTTCTGCCTTTACTGAGAAGAAAAACAAACACACACACACAGCAAACTTCTACTGAAGGCTAGCTAGCTCAGCCAAACATCTTATCAATATAGCTGGGTAAACAGCCTATACAGAAATGAAGTAAAATACAATACAGGTTAAAACTGGATTTGATCATTAATGTCACAGTTTAACGTCCAAAGCCTCATGACCTAAAAGACGTAACACACAGGCAGCCAGGCTTCATGACCAAAAGGAAGGATATGTTATCAGCGTCACTCCATCATCCCCTTCAACATGAACTTATTTCTCTCACACACACACAGGCTGTAATCCTCCCAGCCTCCATCATCGGTGTAGCAATCCCAGCTACAGTAGCCTGGGTGGTCATCTGAGAAGTAAAACCCCAAAAGAACTCCCTGTTGGCCATTCCCCAGATAACCAGCCCCACAGTCCTTATACAGCTGGCTACACAGCAGGTGACTGCACCTAGAGATTGTCTAGGGCTCACTGTATTCCTGTATGTGCCTTCCTGAGTGTAATTTCCAATTAACTACACCTGTTAAAGACACAATTATGAGAGCATATTAAGTCACACAGTTCACACATTAAAATGAACAAAACCTTTAACTGTCTTTAAATTACCTAGGCTAATTGTTATACCCACAACAACAAGAGTGGGCTGCACATACTGTACTTACTATCTCATTTTGAAAATCCTCCTGGCTGACAATTTGTTTAAATTTCTGACATGTCAGAGCCAGCATTAAAATAGCAGAGCAGCCATCCTCTAGGACGACGGAGACCAGGATATTCTGCAGGATGGCATCTGGCAACTATTGAAATGGAACATGAATTAACAAACAGCCAAGTCACTTTCATAAGCAATAATTTAATTATTAACACATGCCTGCAAAATGTCAGTGGTCACAGCACAATCCTGCGAAACCCTTGCAACCTTTGGTGAGAGTGCATTCACCTTCAAAAAGACAAAAAACAGATAGAACAAAAAATATTAAATGTGATACTTACATGTCAACTTTAATTCCTTTATTTCAGACTCTTAGGTCCATATCAACAAAAGTAAGA
>JAUCMT010000112.1:2280-16726 GCA_032357475.1 Enteromius thamalakanensis
GAGATCCTCTGAACTGGACAGAGTTTGCTCTTCTCTCGGTTGACCTGAAGGCCCAGCTGGCTGAGGTGCCGTAGCACTATGTCCCTGTGCTGACACAACAACTCTCGCGAGTGAGCTATTATCAGCCAGTCGTCGAGATAATTGAGGATGTGGATGCCCATCTGTAATGAGGCAGACAGAGACCCCTCCGCGAGCTTGGTGAAAACTCGGGGAGACAGGGACAGGCCGAATGGGAGAACCTTGTACTGGTATGCTCGACCCTCGAAGGCAAACCGCAGAAGGGGTCTGTGTTGAGGCAAGATCGAGACATGGAAGTACGTGTCCTTCAGGTCGATGGCTGTGAACCAATCCCGGTGCCGGATGCATGTTAGTATGCGCTTCGGCGTGAACATTCTGAATGGCATCCTGAGAAGAGACTGATTCAGGGCTCTGAGGTCCAGGATTGGTCTCAGCCCACCGCTCTTTTTGGGCACGATGAAATAGGGACTGTAGAACCCAGACCTCATCTCGGCTGGAGGGACAGGCTTGATTGCGTCCTTCGCCAGTAGGACAGCAACCTCCGCACGGAGGACAGCGGCATCCGTGTCCGAGTGAACACGGGTATAGAGAATGCCTCTGTACCTGGGCGGGCGCCTGGCGAACTGAATCGCATAACCGAGGAGTACGGTCCGTATCAACCACCGCAAAGGATTGGGGAGCTGTAGCCAGACCCCCAACCGAGTCGCCAGGGGTATCAAGGGTACGGTGACAGCCGTGCCCGCGGTGGGGCAGCCCGGCGGGGACCGAGGGAGGGGACCGGCCCCAGAAGGTTGAACGTCCTGGGGGCAAGTCTGGCTGCTCTAAACAGCCCTTACCTTCCCTGCTGGTCCCCGCGCTGGCGATCCAGGGCTCCGGGTCCGCATATGAGGAGGAAACAGAGTGGTTAGATGGAGACCTCGGGGCACTGGGCCTGGAGGTGAGGAAAATTGCCCTTTTTGTGACTTTGTGGGTACCATTGGCCCGTGGGTCAGCGGCAGCTGAGTGCACAGTTGTTGTTGGCCCCGGCCCTCCACCGGGGATGGGGGCGCAGATGTCGTCGTCCCCCGAAGAGCTAGTTCCTCCACCTCCGGGCTGCCCTTCTCAGGGGCGCATCTTTCTCTTGCGGGTGTTTCTTGCCGGGCCCTGAGAAGCAGGGCGGCGTCCCTCGCCCGCGGCCAGCTCGACGTTGTGCAGCCAGCCTAGCATCGTGCGCCTCTGCTGGGGACAGAGCAGGTGGGACTGGTTTTGCCACGGGGGGACGCCCTCGGCGACGAGCAGGCTGAGGCGGCGGGGACGGGGGCTTGGGAAACTCCCGGCGCGGCAGCACATGGCTGATGACCTCGGCCTGCTGCTGGACTGCCGAGAACTTGTGGGCAAAGTCCTCGACAGGTTGAGCCAGAGGTGGCACTCCTGAGCCACCGAAGTGGCCATCACCTGACCAAGGGCTCGTGCCGCAAATTTCGTCATCCGAAGAGCGAGGTCGGAAGCGTTCCGACAGAGTTCCTTCATCACGACCTGGTCAAGTCCACCCTCGTGCAGCTGCTTCAGCGATTTGGCCTGAAACACTTGCAGTGTGGCCATCGCATGCAGAGAGGTGGCAGCCTGCCTAGCCGCGTGATAGGACCTCGCCGCAAGAGCGGACGAGACCTTACACGGCTTGGGCGGGAGACAAGGCAGACCCCGCCAGGTGGTGGCGCCGCGCGGGCACAAGTGCACCGCAATGGCCCGTTCCACCTAAGGGGCCATCTCGTACCCCCTGGCTGCCCCTCAATCGAGGGTGGAGAGGGGCGAGGACTGGTGGGCAAGCGTGACGAGTACGGGGCTCGCCACGACCTGGTCAGCTCCTCATGCACCTCCAGGAAGAAAGGCATTGACGGGGACCGTGGCGGGGCCGCGGGCCGAGAACTCATATACCAATCATCCAGCCGAAAGCGATCAGGCAGGGGTGCACGAGGCACCTCTAACCCAATCACCTCAGCGGCTCGGAGAAGCATGGCCAAAAGTTCCACGTCCGCTTGAGAGGGAGGGGGAACCGTTGCTGGTGCCTCCTCCGCCGTAGCGGGCACTTCAGCAAACGACCCTCCCTCTGATGGAGCGGAAGACATCTCAACGTCCTCGGGTGCCCCGAAGGTGACGCTGGGCCCGGTGTTTGCTGGGGGAGCAATCTCGCTCGGAAGCACCACGACAGAGCTACGCGTGCTGCCAGGTCACTCTGGACACTCACAGTAGAGACCTGCGCGGGACGGATTTGTCAGTCCCGCTCCCGCAGGATTATCTCCCGCTCCCGCCCGCTCCCGCAAAAATATTTATTATTTCCTCCCGCTCCCGCCCGCAGGATTGAAGTTTTGTCCCGCTCCTGCCCGCAAAAGCCCGCAGGTAAACATATAAGTAGTTTTATTTTTCCCTTTTTAAAACAAATAAAAAAAGAAACGGAAAATAAACAAATGTTTTGTTTTACATGAGTTTTATTAAATATAATGATGAACATAAACACGAACGATGACCTTTTCAGAACACAGTTAGAACAGTTAGATATAGGCTAAAACGTTTGGAATTAAACAAAATAATAATAATTGTTAATTATCAAGTAGGACTAGTTAAATAGAAAAGCACTTTTGCCCTCAGCAATGTCTTAACATTGAACATAAGTTATCGTTTCTCAATAAACAAAAATCAATATTTCAATTTTGATTTAGCAAAATAAATAAAAATAAGCCGTATTAACGAAAAATAAATTAGGTCTGCTTAATGTGTCCATGCAGGAATAGTATGTCATTCACTGATGAGGGTTTTAGATTAATGCGTCTCTGCTCGAGTATGCGACCGCAAATACTGAAAGCTCTCTCCGATGGTGCGCTGGAAGCTGGGATACAAAGTACATGGCGTGTTAATTTGCTCAATCTTGGAAATTCTTCACATCGTCTTTTCCACCACTGGAGGACATCCTTGGTCCCGTGTGCTTCTGATCCATCCAACTTGACCTTTAAATATCCCGCTATTTCGGAATCGATTGACTCGTCGCTCTCCATGGTATCATCTACATCCTCCCATTCTGCAAAGTCATGAAAAGCAGACTTTTTAGCTGGTGGAGGTTGGTTTTCTTGTCTCTTTTCATCAAACCCCAACTCAGCAACTAGCACTTTGACTGCACAAGTCACAGCTTCTTTTTCATTATCATCCATCATCTTTAACTGACGCAGTTTGGGAGTGAGGAATGTCGCTATTTTGTAAAGCATGTGAATTCCATTTGGTGCCAAATTTTTCAGCGACATTAGTTCGTCCAGACGTTGCACACAAGTTGATGCAATTTCAGCGAGAATGCGGTCAGTCATTGCTTCCTCGCAGTGCTTTCTTAGTTTTACGGACCACGGCAGAACTAGAGACGCACTCAAGGCAGTATTGTCTGTCTCTAAGTCATTGGTTGCATCTTTGAATGGCTTCAAAAACGTCACCAGGGTTTGAAGATTATTTTTGCTGATGCACGCTACTTTGTCAAACTGTTTATTTTCCAACAGGATTGTTGCAATGTCATCATACTGTTGAAACACTGAATCAAGCATTTCGAAATGCGAATTCCATCTTGTTTCCACCGACTGGTTTAGAGACTTACTTAGCTTCACCTGCAGGCCAGAGTGTTTAAAGTAGGTGACCAGTTTTTTCACGTCTTTCAGAAGTTGTCCAACCTCGGGTGTTTTGTCCATCACAGCGGATGAGAATGCATGTGAAAGAATGATGTTGAGTATGTGAGCGCTACAATTCAGTCTTGTGAAACCGCGTAGAACTGCCATCATGTTTGCTCCTCTGTCAGTGACAAAGACAAGCTTCTTTGCCTGTGAACTGTCTATTCCAAATATTCTTAGATTTTGGAATAGTAAAGCTTTAATGTTTTCGCCAGTTTTTGAAATGCCTGCATCGAATGGTGTTGCAAAAAGCACCTTTGACACCAAATCGTAATTTGCATCTATGTAATGTAATGTATTATGACTGATAGTGTTCGGTCCAGATGTCAGTTGTTACTGCGCAACCGTATTCACAATTGTATCGGTCATATCAGTGACTACAGCTCTTTTTATTGTTTGTGCACTTTCACTCAGATTTCGTTACATTGTTGTTGGATGTGGCAAAATTTTACCTGCATTGACCCATCAAATATTGTCCCGTGCCACAATCGGTTCCTTTTATTTTGTTGTTGTTGTTAATTAGATGCACTGAACTGTGCATATTTGTCCATAGCTACATTGCGAGTGTCTGCCGCTGCAAATGCTCTGCTCCCGGAAAACCCTCTTCAAGGAGGGAGCTTTCAAAGGGGAGCCTCACGACTCGGATACTGCGGCTGCCAAGGCAGAGCAGAGGCTTAGATAGTGGGGCTCTCAACACGAGCTGGCCAACGAGGTAATGGGTATATACAAATTGCGTTCTAGATAGACCGCTCGCTCAAAGAGTGAAGCTCGCGGTGAAGATCAGCCCGCGGCTTCCTCTTGCGGAGGTCCCCCCTTACGCTATCGTTCTCTGAGGGAAGACGGGGCTGAGACCGATGATGGGCTGCCCCAGTCAATAAATTACGAGGAGCTGTTGGAGGTGGTCAATCATGCTGTAGCCGAATGAAACATCGATTGCCCAGTCGAGGAACAAGCCGAGCAAAAGCAAGCTCGATGAATGGCACCTTCACATAGGCAATGGGTGCTCGGCAGCAGGTCAAGCAGGTGCATGCCTTTACACTTAGGCGGTCTGAGGCGTATTAGGCTGACTTGCTCAAAGACTTGGATGAGCAAGAGTGAGTGAGCTCAGATGACCTGGCTGAGCTCAGGAGGAGTGTTGACTTAGCTCTCCTTGTCACTAAAGAGACAGCTTCATCATTGGAAGATTGGTGGCAGCTGCGGAGAGGCATCTTTGGCTGACCCTGTCAGAAATGAAAGACTGCGACAGGGTCTACCTCATGGACGCCCCACTCCTGGTCATGATACTCAGAAGCAGCCCCAGCCAAGTTACAGCTCCTCGCATTGTTAGGCACAAAAACAGAGCTTTGCCTTGCGCACTCTCTCATGGTGGAGTCGTAGCTTGAGGCGGCCCTCTGCTCCTGGGACCTCTACACTGAAGATGGATTTCAGAACTATTATCTTGTCTCGGAGGTCCCAGCAGGAGAAGTCCTCACAGACTGGGGCTCAGGACTTCTGAGGGAGGCATAGAGTGGCAGTTTCTGGTGCCAATCTCTCCCCAGTGCCCTGAACGTTGTGTTCAGACCCCGAAAAACAACGCATTGGGACTGAGCTGCATGTCACCCCTGAGGGGGTCCATAAGACGGTTAGTTCGGGCTCTTCCTGGTTGCAAGCCGTCTCAGAGCATCGAGCTGCTCGAGGGGCTGGTTGCCTTAGTAGACAATTTAGCAGTGTGGAAGCTACTTCCAAATGTATCTCAATAAGTCCTGCAGACTATAGTCTACAAAGTTGTTTCATTCTCCTCCCTTTCGGGATTCTGACTAGAAGGTTAATTGAATGTGTCCTGTGCGAGCACTGAACATATATGTTCACAAGGAAGCCTTGTGGAGAATGTCGGAACAATTTCTTGTGTGCGTTGGTCCACCTAGGAAAGTTCAGCCTTCTACTAAGCAGACCATCAGTCGGTGGATTGTTGAGACAATCCGATCTCCCCTCGCCAGTGGGAATTAGAGCTCACTCAACAAGGGGTATGGTGACCTCAAAGGCCTATTCTGCAGGTGTTCCAGTTTCGGACATCTGCAATGCTGTGAGTTGGTCCACCCCCTTCATTAACAAACGTCAAAAACCAGTGAATGAAAGATGCCGTGATCAGAGCCATTCTTGTTGTGTGTTTTGGGTTTCGTGATAAGGACAATTATCCACTATCATAGTACCTATTCCTGTAGAAGTTTTGACATGCCCTGATTGAGGAGTCCATGCCAGATTGATGCCACTAATGACATTTGTGGATAGTGTGGTGTCAACATAAAACATCTGCCATGTGCTATTGTTAATCATGATGTCATAATTAGATCTGCAAAAATGTATTGGAAAACTGAAACTTGGTATTACGAACATATTGGTATTGCTACCAAATTAATAATACATTATACCTCACTCATGTCTCGCTAGTGGCAGTCTGTCAGTGATAAGTCTCCTCAAAAGAAGAAAACAAATAATTATTAATCAAAAAATAAAACTTGTTTTATTCAGTATATTTTGCTGTGCCTAACTGCATATATAAGGAGGTAGTTTATTTGCAAGTTCCTGTCCATGTGTGTAGAATATAAAGTAAAATAATTTTGCAAATACCAGAGGAGTCAGACAGTATACATATTTATCTGATGCATTAATTGACCATTGCAAACACAAACTTTATAATTTCTTATGTTTCTCAATAAAATGTGTTTTAAAAAGCAATTGGGAGAAGATACTGAACATGCCTCAAAACAGTCTTTATTAGCTGTAACCTTTCAAACTGATCAGCTAACCATCATTACTCCAGTGCGTCAAGCCAGAATATGGTTTACATAACAGGTGTAGAAAATAAAAAATAAATAAATAAGCAGGCTAAGAATTTCAAAATCTGTTAAAACATTGATGCCATTTAAATGATTAAAGTATCTTAAAAACATAAGACTAGGTCAATTATATACATATATATATATATATATATATATCACAATGAAGGAGCTGACAATGGAGGCAAATAGATGTTATATAAAATGGCTCATGTTCATTTACAGTGATAGTCTGTAGATGGCACTGCATAATTATATCTTTTTTATTATTATTTTTGCTTTATTGATGTGTTTGGTTGGTGATCTAAAATATGCATGGCTAATTATCAAAATAATTTTAGTTCTCTTGCTAGAACCAGTTACACTTCAAAAAATGCTTTCTAAGACTAGATTTTTTTGTCTTATTTCTAGCCAAAATATAAAAAAATTCACGAATCAAGAAGAATTTTCTAGACAAGAAAAAAATCTCTTGTTTTCAGAAAAAACAAGCAAAACAGTCTGCAAATGGGGTGTAAGGCAAATTAGGGATTAATAAATAAATGTATTAATCAACTTTGGGGAATAACCTTACGTTTAAAATTCTTTGTTTAATTAGCTCTTTGGTAAATCTACGTAAATGAATCTCCAGATATAGTTATCTTGAATTTTGGAATATGAAATACACTATTGACCAATAGGTCCAGCGTTTAGCACAATAAGCATATTTTAAACCAGTTTGCTTGACTCATGATCAGCGAATCAAAACAAAAGTTTAGTGTTCTGTTCTAAGAGTGGGGTAGCTCAGATCTAAGCAATGTTTGACTTTTCAAAACACAATACACAATGTAGATGTTTCTTAATAATGAGAATAAACTTTTATTGGTGGGACTATCTACTGTACAAACACTACCTAGGATTACGTAAACACACACATTCGCACGCAGTCTAAACTTGTAAAGTTATCAGCTTTGCTGAAATTCAAAACGCTTGCTGCTAGTTTCTAGAACCATAACCCATGAGAAACCAACCAGGAGAGGTTTAGCTTATAGCCTTAAGTTTAATTATCATCATTCAGCGAGTAGAGGAAACTGTTGTGTTTACCACCCTGAGCTAGTCAGATGACGAGTCGTCTTCCGTTGTTTCGGGCACTCTGATTGGAGGCTTGGCTTTCCGATGTCTGCGCGGTTGATCGCTGATTCCTAGAGTTCATGGCAAGATGTTGTTGAAGGCTTCAGCAATTCGGATGAGCTGTTTTACTGAGTTCTTGAAAGGAGGAAGGAACAGATGAATTGTGCTGTGTCGCGGTCGAGCAGACTAAGTTGCACTTCTCTTGAGTTTCCTACGTTTCTCTGAGTTGCTTCACTGGTTCCCGCTGTCGCTTCTCCTTGATGCGGTGGCTGGATGGTGAGCTTTGTTGTGGAGAAAGATCACCAAAGTAGATTTTTTCCTTACATCTTTGCAAATGGTCCAAGCACACGGTTTACATCCTCGCACACACGTTTTAACGTAGGATTTTGTCCCTCCCAATGTGGAACGACCAATCAGTTGGATGCTGTGAGGTGGGTCTCGATCTGACTGGTTATTCGTTGCGCACATATCAAGCATACGTTTGCACTGAGGAATGTAGAGGAGTATGCTAAGTTTGATATAAACTTAACCTAAGTTTTATAACTTCTTTCTGGTTCACAATGTCGAATAACCGTTCATAAAAAGAGGTTCCTTAGAAAAGGCGGGGCTGGTGTGTGCGTTCTAGACAGGTCAAAGAGGGTCACATGCAAAGCGCGTTTTAGGGAGTTTTCCCAGAGTGTTAATCAACGACTGTGTTGTATAATTGTCCGCTGTCCTCAATTTGCACTAGTGTGTGGTCAAAGTTCAACATTTAGGCAGATGTTTCCAACCTTCACCCAACATTAGCTGTCCTGTGTTAATGGCATTAGGCTCTGAGATTCTTTGTTTATGAGCTGGTTGTGGGCACGAATCAACAAGAGATCTATTCAAGTTCTGTTACTCCTTACAAGGTTTCTTTTCCTTCTCTCGTGGAGGATGTTGTCCCTAGGAGTTTTCCAGACCTTTAGGCGTTGAAGCTGGTCATCGATCAGTTTTATAACTCATGAATCATTTAGGAGAAGATTTTAAGATTCTCTTTGGAATGTTGTCCTTCAGCATCTCTGTCTGTTCACTATGAGGTCTTACAGGGGTAAGCAAAATATTCTTATTTCAAACAGAAAACACAATTATTTTGCTTACCCCATTGGCAGATTGTTTTGCTTGTTCCAAGTATAAACTTTATATAACACTGTTTTTTTCTGAAAACAAGACAAACTCCGGCAGAGGGCCCCCTGTCCAAAAGTTCACAACACAACTCCCTGGCGTATGGACTCCTTTTCCCATAAACATTTGCACCATTCACACAGTAATAGACTCACACGCACATGGACTCCATTTCCCATAATACACCACTCACTCACACCTGTCTGGAATCTGCAATCACACCCCAACAGCTGTCCTTCATTACCACTCCCCTAACCTCCTGCATATAAACCACAATCACAAACACTTTAGTGCAAAGATGTAAACAAGGCTGATTACATCAAATGCATTAAAGACATATTTTTATGTGTATGCACTGTGTGTTGTGTTTAGGTGATGTCTAAGGAGGTTCAGAAAGCTGCAATCATATATTCATCTCTTCATAATAAAGTTTTTTAAAAGAGGTCACTTGATTTATGATGTTCTTGCAGAACCAAATATCCACAATCAGCAAGCCAGCAGGTACACAAGTTTCTCTCATAGCGATGCCCTAGCGGACACATACTGCAGTGTTCACAGACGGTTACCATGATCGGACAACAGTCTTAACATGTTCTGGCATTCTTATTACAGGAGCTGCTCTCACTCATTAATTCTCTTGGCTGCTGCCTGCATGAGGCTGAGAGGATGATGGGTGCCATGAAAATGCATGGCCAGATTGTATAGCTTTAAAGAGCATTTAATATGCAAAGTGTGCACGCTTATGTGAATTGCTTTTGACATGCTGTTGGAATGTTTGACCGTACTATCTTCTGCCATCATCCAGTAATAAAGTGGTTGTTTGTTTAGGACACACTTTTCATTTGTAGCTATATTCTATTTGATCAGCTTTATATCAGTCTTATTGAAACACTTGTCCATGACCTTTCTTCACTATGGGAAGCTAAGCCTGTATGATAAATTCTGTCTAAAATTTAAAAAATCTTTAAAAAAAAATTAAAAAAGAAAGAAAGAAATATATATATATATATATATATATATATATATTTTTTTTTTTTTTTAAAGACCCCAAAGGTGCCTATATACCTTTAATTTTTAATACTCTTAATCCGAAACTTGTATTTCTCATATATAGGTGTCACGAAGGGGGCTTGAAGCGTTCAAGGTCATGTGCATTTAGGCTGATTTAGTTGATTTAGGCTCAGGGTCAGGACGGACAAAATTAAAACGCCGGGCAAACAGAATCAGTGCAGGCATATCCAGAGGCAGAAATGTATACAAAGCATTGATCAATACCGTGAATCAGTACAGGGGAAGAGACAACGAGAATATCCGGGAGACAGTTTGTGCATTATGGACATGGTTGATACCACAAATCATGCTGCTTTTTAGGAGATGTGTTATTGTTGCTACTCTGCCATTATGCACCTTGTAAATACTTTGTAAAAAGACTCATGTCAAATTCCTTAAAAAAACAGGAGTTGCTAGTCTGTTTATTAAAATTCAGAACTATACTGCATGTGTTCTGTATTGAACTGATTGCTTGCAGATGTTTTTTTTAGCAATTTAGACAATGCTTCTCAACTGCTGAAAACAAATAGATAGGCAAAACTTCAGTATAGGGACCAATTATCTTTTTGCTTATTAGCATTTTTATTATTAACATATTGGCTCTTTATTAGTACATTTAAAGAATATATATTAAGAATATATTAAAGAAGTATATATTCTGTGTGTCCTTTTTCTATATTTCTAATCCTACCAATACGTAAACTTAACGACTAAATTAGCAGTTTGTTGAGGCAAAAGTAGTAGTTAATGGTTTGTTAATAGGGAGAATTGGCTCTTAAAATAAAATTTGACCAATTTATATCATTTACATGGTAACACTTTAATTGGGACCAATTCTCATTAATATTTAGCTTCTTATTACCATGCCTATTATTAACCTATTATTAACATATTGCTGTTTGTTAGTACTTATAAAGCATATTCTGCATGACCATATTCTACATTTGTAATCGTACCTAAAACTAGCAGCTATTTTTCTAAATAAACAGCAAATTAAGGGGTTTATTGAGGAAAAAGGTCTTGTTAATTGCTTGTTAATAATGAGAGTTTGACCTTAATTAATTGTCAAGGTCAAGTCATTTTTATTTATATAGCCCTTTTAACAATACAGATTGTAGCAAAGCACTGAACATTATTAAATAGAAGAACAGAGTAATGGTAATGTATAATGACAAGAATTAAACTTTATTTATCAAGTGCAAGACAATGATAGTCACTGAAAATCAGGTGTCCCCAACTAAGCAAGTCAGAGGCAACAGCGGCAAGGAACCAAAACCCCATCCATGAGAGAATGGGGAAAAAAAAACCTTGGGAGAACCAGGATTAGTTGGGTCCACTTCTCCTCTGGCTGGACGCCCAGCACCTAATTTCCAGTTAAATTTTAAACACGTTAGATTGTGTAGAGGACTTATAATGTGTGTGTGTGTGTGTGTGCGCATCTGGATCCAGCGATCTTTCCACAGACCTTATCTAGGTGTTCTGATGAAGATAATTTCTTTGTGTTGGTACACCATCTGATAAAGCAATTACAAGCATTACAATAATCTAACCTCGAATTCATAAATGTGGGAATTAACATTTCTGCATTTGAGGTTGAAAGCATAGGACACAATTTAGATATGTTCTTGAGATGGAAAATTGCAGTTTTACAGATATTACACATGGCTTTCAAATTAAAGATTGCTATCAAACAGCACACCTAGGTTCCTAACTGATGAAGAAGAACTGACAGGGCAGCCATCAAGTGTAAGACAGTGTTCTAGATTATTACATGTGCGTTTTTTAGGTCCGATAATTAATACCTCTGTCAGAATTTAACAGTAAGAAGTTACTTGACATCCAATTTTTTAAATCAGCTATGCATTCCGTTCTCAATTTGGTGTGTTTCTCCTGGCTGAGAAGAAATATAGAGCTGAGTATCATCAGCATAACAGTGAAATGTCTCCTGATAATATCTCCCAAGGGTAACATGTAAAACGTAAAAAGTAGCGGCCCTAGTACTGAGTCTTGAGGTACAGTACTGCATATTGCACTTGCGATCGATATGATACGTCCTCATTTACTGCTACAAACTGATAGCTGTCAGATAAGTATGATTTGAACCATGCTAAGGCACTTCCACTAATGCCAAAAGAGTTTTGTAGTCTATTCAAGAATGTTGAGGTCAATAGTGTCGAACGCAGCGCTGAGATCCAACAACACTAATAATGAGGTACAACCACGATCAGATGAGTGTGACTGTTTACATTTATATACAAATAAAGAATTTCAAGTACCACAATCTTAGAGCCATATAAAAATATACTTCAATGAACATGTTTCAAAGTAGCACTGAAACGTCTAACAAAACGTTTTAGTTAAAAATTTAATATTCAGATATTAAGATGTTTTATGTATGAATTCACTTGTTAATTGATGTTTGTTTGCTGTTGTTGTTGTTCAAAAGTACTATCTATTTCTCTAAAAAAAATTTTTTGAGGTTTTTTTTTCACCCTTGTGGGCAATTCTGTTACAATGTGTTTTTTTTTTTTTCAAATTACTGGCACACTTTCAGTGGGTATAAACATTGACAGCCAAGAGAATGAAACTATCATGTTTCATATGATAGACATTAGGTAAAATGTTTTACCAGGGTAAAACCATTTTAATACCACTGGTTTAGATGCCACTGAAAAGCAGAGGTGAGTCTGTGGGCGGATGCTGTATTCATGTTGACCCGTGGGCTTTAGATCAAAGTAAAATGTAGCAGCCGAGGGCAGAGATTCAAGGTCAACCCACACAAATTATGTCAACTGCAGTATAAATGAACACATGTTTTGTATACATACATTAGTGTTAAGTGTCTGTGCGTAGAAATGTACGTATTTTTCTTCAACTTCAAAATAATTATTTAAATAGTTTCCAAATATTTCTGTGTGCATGTTTGTGGGTAAATGTATGTGATATGGCATTTTTCTCCTTGCGCTCTTGCTCACTATCACTCATGAATACACATCAGTGCTTCACAGAGTCTACAGGTCAGCGTGTCAAAGCTTTAAATGTGTTTGTGAGTTTGAATTCGTTTCACCTCTGTTTGACATTGGCTCAGATGCATTGCACTCTGTACTCTGGCTGCTGTGCATTACTTCCCCCTTTATATTGTGCTGTGAATTCCTCTGAAGGGCTTTGGTGTTTGCTTCACATATTGATCAGGTCAGCCTATACCTCCAACTCAATGTCACAGAATCTTGCTTTCCTTTGAACTCAGTGTTACCAGTGTTTTGAATTCTTTTGTGTAGAATGAATGTTCTGGGCCTTTTAAAGTTTAAAGTGATAGGCTACCCAAAAATGAAATAAAATAAAATGTAATGATTTTCTGACTTTTACTTTTTACTAACGTATATCATTGCAAACATATTTCGTCCTAATAGGAAGAAAAGAAAATCAATCAATCTTTGTAATCATGTTTGAAATAAGAGAGAGTAATGCATCATTCCATTTTGTTGTTGAAGAAGACTATTTTACTTTGTGTGATTGGTTAAATATAATATTAACAATACAGAACTGGCCAAAAAAAATTATAATTGTTTTAAAAGTCAATATTGTGAAATATTATTACAATTTAAAACAGTTGATCTATTTTTAATATATTTTAATCTATTCTTTTTGCTCCACCCCAAAATTAAAATGTTGTCATTAATCACTTACCCCCATATAATTTCAATTTCCCATAAAAACAACTTTGTTTGACTTCAGAACACAACTTAAGATATTTTGGATGAAAACTGGGAGGTTTGTGACTGTCCCATTGACTGCCAAACCGAAAGTTATGAAAGATGTTGACTTGTCTGAATGCTCGATCTGCCATCAGGGTTTTAACTGTAACATTATGAAGCAAAGGAACATACAAATAAAGCTTTTACAGGTTTGGAATGACATGGGGAATGACATCTTACTTTTGGGGTGGAGTAAGTGTCAGCTTACAAAAATAGCTCTGATCAGCACACTTTGTTGACATCTGTAAATGCCACAAATCTGTACATTTGTGCCGCGTTATTCTGAGAACAAGCCAGTGTGGTGGTTTCTAGAGAACGTATAGGTTACCTATTGTAACCCCCGTTCCCTGATGGAGGGAACAGAGACGTTATGTCGTGACGACAGACTGGGTCATATACCTGGGAGCCCTGATTCGCTCTAGTATTGAGAAAACAGAGAAACAAAGAATTTCTTCTGACTGGCAAGTGGTAATTGCATAGGCGTAATCTTATGGGGGGACAGGGGGACACGTATTATACAGCTTGTATGAATGGGGCTATTGACAAGCTAGCTGACAGCTAGCTAACGTTACTGTATACACGCTAGCATGTAGCCTGGCTTTAAAGCAAACTGTGATAGCGGTCAGCGACAGGCTTGTCAAATGTACTGTACCAAACCCAGTTTTTACAGCTAACGTTCGCGTTTTGAGCCACGGTCGTCATTACAGGGTGACATTGGTTTGACGATCAGATGTAATAAAATTCCTTGTTGTGTTATACAATTACAAACATTTGGACTCTGACTTTTATTTTATTTTGATTTAAAAAAATGTGTGCATGCGCCAACACAAAAAGTCCCACAGCTGTCCCCCCCAATGTGTGATTGACAATTTCGCCC
>JAUCMT010000113.1:0-11791 GCA_032357475.1 Enteromius thamalakanensis
TTCTTAATGCCTGTTGAACATAACAGAGACATTTTATGATTATTACAATAAATTTCTTACCTAATGCTCCTTTAAAGGCATACACTATTCCTGTTTGTGCTTACCCAGTTTGGGCTTGTTTGCATTGCGCTGGTCTGCTTGGTGCTGGTTGAGATCCACTCTGTGTTTGTTTTGGGGTCGCAGAGGGAGGCGTCCTACTTTATGAGGGGGTTCTGGTCCTGAGGATGACTGAGGGGCCCTCTGCTGTCCAAGTGCACTCCTCTGAGTTGGGGGCCGCGGGTTAATCTGTGATGAAGTTATAGACACCATCCTGCCTATAATGAAAGGAAGAAATTTGTAGAATATTGTATTGTTATACTTTTATGCAGTACAGCACTTTGGACCAACATCTGTTGTTTTAAATGTGCCTTTGGAAGCAATCTGTCCACAATACAGTTCATTGTTACAATGTTATTAAACAGGTTCCATAAATTAGGTTTGGGATATAAAATCAAATTTGAACATGCAGACAAAGTTTGTGAATTTTGAATCATGTAAGGTATGAAAGAAATTCACAAATTTGATGCTGACAATGTTAACCCGTTTAGTAAAAAAGGTCAAACTTCTTTGCTTTGCATCGAAGCACACAACAATTCTCAAGCAAAAAAAGTAACAAAACAACTGAAGATGCAATTTCACAAGTGGTCTCATACATATAAATCCCATTATACTTCACAGAGGATTACTCATGTTTGTAATCTCTTCTAAAACAAAAACACTGGCGAATAACAAATACACATGGAGATTTACTAAAGTAAGTACAGTTACAGGGCCACACAGTTTAAAGTCATGTGCGCTCTCACTTCCTCTCTCTTATTGCTTTACTGTAATCCCCATCTGACAGGATTTGGCAGGCGAATGAGACAGTCAGACAGTCTTCCTCCTCTCTTTCCTTCAACACACTGCTTCACGCGCATCTCTACTTCCCTCCCTCTGGTGTGCCGTACATCCCTGAGTGGATAATGAAAAACAGTCCCTCTCTTTCTCTATCCGTCTGTCTTTTTTCACTTAATCATTCTCAGATGATCGGTTGTAATCACACTTCCTCATTAGAATCTGTGCGTAATTTAAAGGTTGATTGTGACAGTTCAATCAGTGTGGCATTGAAACATTCAATAATCAGTCGATTCAATGAACTTGTGAAGTTTCTTCGCAACAGGCATGATACGCTTTTTTACGTATTCCTTGTTAGACTTTTTTTTTTGCCTGTTGAGACAAACCTTCACTTTTATAGACCTATGTGGTGTTTGTGATGTTTGAGTTGGGGGAGAATGACACCAGTATGGTACCAGAGAATGATACCAGTATGCAATCTACAAATAATTATATACCATTAAAAATCATAATTATGTACAATATTAATATGCAGTGCTCATTTTGTGTTATTAGGCAGGAGTTGTTCAACTAAATGCCTGTTTGCATTTGTGCAATATTTGTGGTGGGCAACTATTATTCACGATTACATTTTTTTGTGTGTTCATACAGTATGAGTGTATACTGTGTATATTTAATGTACTTTTATTTTGGCTGTGATCAATCACAATTATATAAAATATATACATGCACATGCATGTAAATATATTCAAAACTTATATTATACAAACAAAAACTTACGATTAATTGTTGCGCAGCACTAAAACATTTTATGAATTAAAAATGAAGCTACATTGTAATACTGACCCGAAAGCAGTTAAAATAAATGTTTCAAAATGTTTCACCTAATGTGAAACATAAATAAATTTTAAGGATTGGGGAATGAAAATAAAAGGGAGAAAAAGAGGAAGCAGAGGAATGAGTCAATCTTTTATACCTTCTATAAAGCGCTTCATATCCTTTATAGCTCAGTCTTTTGTGAGGGTTCTGGCTAAACGCATACCTTGCGTGCATGCTTAAAGACTGTACTATGATTGCTCTGGCATCACTTACTCAATACTTAAGCTCTACCAAGTTAATAAGAAGTGTCATGTCTCAAAATGAACTGAAATGATTGTAACAACAACTCCTTTTCCTTTGTACACACAAACAGACACTTATTCCCACTTCCCATATAGAGAGTCCAGCCAACACAGCTGAGGCAGGCTCACATATCACTGGCCTTGAAACAGGGGTGAAACATAGTAGCTCACCCCTCTCTAACTCTTTCCTTGTTTTTGTTGTTTTTACAGTGTCAATCTTCCGAGTTCATGTCTTGGATCCATGATGCCCCATCACTCTCTTTTCCCACCCTTCAGGTCTTATTTGTTCACTGATTGTACAATTATCTCCATGAATTCCCTCTCTGTAGGAGGTTTTGGATGTGATAACAAGCTCCAGGTTGCAGGAACCAGCCCAGAGTTACCATGTCCATGTGTGGACCTGCTCTAAAGGTTAGTCTCACTGATTTTCTCTGCCAAAGCGATGACAAAGAGATGATAGCACAACAATGGTGGCTGTGAAATGAAATTGAGCTTTTCCTGCCACATTCTCGCCACATCACGGTTACAAGCAAAATGACACAAAGCATATGTCATTTGTTAACCCAGCGGCAAAGCCAGAGAAAAATTAGAGCAACACTATGGTAACATCATGACAATAGCAATAGCAAAAAACAAACATGGACTGGATAACATTATGGGAAAGCTAAGAGAATAAAATAATAATGAAATGCCATTTCTGGAGATGTTAAGGAGGTGACCACACTCAGTGTTTCTGTGTCCAAATATCTTTATACATTACCGAACATTCAGCTGTGTTGTCTATTTGCAACTAAATCTGTGTAGTCTATGTAGGTGCAATTGGTGTAGAATTTACTTTTTTTGCAATTTTACACATAATTACAAAAGAAAAATTAAACATGACATTTTGAAGTAGAAAAACTAAATAATCTGTTTTATTTACAACAAGCAGTGTATGCTGGAGCATTGATCACATGTAATTCAATCTGTGGAATTCTCTATTTTATGGGTTTTCATCATTTTTACTCTTGAGAAAGTAAGAAACTAAACACTCTGTTTGGTATAAATCTGGGATTCCTTTTTCTCTTCAGAGGGCTTGCATGTATGTACAGAGTTTGGCTTCAAGTGGTCTCAGTGGATTCATAAAGAAGAGGAATAAAAGCTTTGATTTAACAAATTCACAGCTGACAGGCTGCCACTGTCTTTCCAGGAACTTGGGGTATCGGAGGTCTTTGGCATCCAAACACATGTCCAAACTTTAAACCTTCTCAAGGTAGTAACAACTTAGATGTTTTCCATAAGACTGCAAGTATGAAATCTGTCATTTGCCATTAATGTACAGTTACAACTATATTTTTTAAGAACGTGAAGTAGTTCGAAGAAGAACTTGCATTCCGAGAAGTTTGGGTTTGACATAAAATTGTGTTCTTTTATAATTTTTCTCATAACTCTTTTATGTTTATCTTGAACCTGCTTGGCAATACTTCTCATAAAATTATTGGGCATTAATCATAGGCTGGGAAAGTATTGGGCCTACCTGGAGAGGATCTGTTGAAAGGTTCAACAGCAAAACCATCCAGTTTTACCCACTCTCCCCCTGCAGGGAAAAAAAAGCATTGTGGTTACACATAAGGACTGACAACATTTTAGTACCATAACAATTATTGGCAATTTTTTTTTTAACTTTGCATAAATTAATCATCGTTTTATAACATTTAATAAAACTACTTTTTATAAATGAAAGAAATTTTCAATTTTGTTTAGAAAATAAAAAAAATCTCAAAATATTATTTTTCATGCTGTAAAATATAACGCTGTAATGCCTAAATTCAGTTGATTTTAATTTTCAGTAGTTTTCAGAATAAACTTAGCAATTTATTTTTTTATAGATGCTTTTATGACCAAATTACTCAACAAAGGCTGAATTGTATTACACATAAATGTGCAAAATAATAAATAAAAAGCTTGGAACATATAACAATAAAAAAAACAGCTATCCTTAAAACAAGGAGCTGTACACCAGAAATGTTTACAACTGTTAAAAAACATCCTCAGCCAAGAACATTTATGATCTGTTTGCAGGATTATTAATGTTCTTTTCTATGATGACAGATGTTTAGGGATAAATGCTGTGGGATGTTCAGCAGTATGCCCAGATCCTGCTCTTGAGAGAGGGACATGGATGTAGTAAAAAAAATTTATATGAAAAAAAATGTGGAGTGCGTTGGACGAGTGACTGGCTACCACAACACAAGGCTTCAGGCTCTTGACTCCAGCTCTGGGTTGGATATAAAAACAAGAACTGGCCACATAAATGCTCTTTCTTTGGGGAATTCAACAGTAACAGATGCCAGTTATTTGAAAAACAGAAACGGCCATATATACCCACACCCTGCAGTCTACACATGAGTGTGTGTTAGCCATCTAGTCTGGCTTAATATTATGAACAAAAAACATACACAGCATTAAAGTTATAACTACTTTCCATGTTAAAACCATATAATAATGTGTGTTAGAGTCTAACAAGTCTAAATGAATGAGGCTAATAAAAGTGTAAATTTCAATGACATCCGTGGAACACAGAAAAAGCTACAAAAGCTGTCACTGTGCTGGTATTTTCATTTATTTATTTTTTGAAAGATACTATTTAGGTACTAAAATGTATATTTTTCAGGTAATATGTACCTCAGAGGTATTTATATGCAAATAAATAGGACACTTGCATACCACAAGGGTATCACAAGTTTCCACAATAACATTAATAATGAGTACATGACACTGATGACTAGAGTAATGGCTGCTGAAAATTAAGTTTTTGTCCAACTGAAGTATTTTTAGTGTCCACTGTATGCATACAAAACTGTGGGATTCCTGTTGTTATATTTAAAAGGTATAATTGCCTTAAAAATAAAAAGTTTGGAATCTTTTACTCACACTCATGTTGTTCCAAACCTGTATGACTGCTGCAAAAAACAAAGGAAGGCTGAGGTCCAAACAGCATTTGACCTCAATTGATGTTTATTGCATGGACAAAAAACAGAGACATTATCCAAATGTGTTCTGCAAAAGCAAGAAATGCCTACAGGTTTGGAACAACATAAGAGTGAGTAAATAATGACAAATGTTTTGTCGAAGTTTAAAAGCATGCATATGTGTATTATATACATACTGTACTCTATATATCCATGCACCAATGTAGAACAGTGAAGGGAACAGAGAGTCATAGAGAAACATGCAGATCTCTATCTACACGCACATGCAAGCACACACCTCCTGGAGTCTCTGCCCTGTAGACAGGTTTACTCATCCCATCCTTATTCTCTGCACTCATCTTGAGAAAATGCAGGACTCCAGGCTCTAAAACAACACAACATGCACATGAAAGCCTGACATGGTGCTCAAGTTCTCAATGTGAGTCTCCAAGCTTGAATGATTTACACTCTTACCTACGTCCTCTAGTAACTCTGACCGTCTGTCCTTGTCAACAGTCATGAAGCGCAGGGACTTCATGGACTTCCCGTAGCCGATGCTGTAGCTATCAACAGGCTGTCCATCTAGCTCGCTGGGGGAATCCCATGTGACCTTTAACCCCTTTTCCACAGAGGTCAGCTTCACATTACGTGGCGGCAGTGGCTTAGAACCTGTGAGAGAGTACAGCTCTATCAATCACATTTCAATTGTAGTTTGATTGGTTAATTTTTTGTTAAGATTACAAAAGATTTAAGATTTGTAAAGTTCAGCAAATTGTAGCTTGAGGGGATTATTTTGCAATAATGCCTGACAATCTACACATTATTCCTTATACAGCTATGCAGGAAATTGTCTTAAAACAATGGCCATTTATAAAGATTATTAGAAGCCGTTGTGTGTTATATTGATCAGTTGAATAATGTTAACTTTCTTACAGCATGAACAAGAGCAATAAGCACTGCAACCCTCTGCTAATCAAACTGGAAACTCTGTGAAGTTCTTTATAGTGCTCAGGCTGTTTTTATAACCCTTCTTAGAGTTGGAGTGAGCAAATCTCTCATCGCTGTGTCTGTTTACTGTACAACAGCAAGACTCTGGCATAAAGCCCGGTGAGAGAGATCAATCTTTATCACTTATTTAAGTGTACACATTGACATATGCCTTTCGGTCACTGCTTTATAATGCAATATTGGCAATGAAACATCCCTCCACATAATTTGGAACCACATCACACGTCATTGCAATTACCACAACTTACGCACACACACACAGGCCACAGAAACATCAAACCTCAGTCTGTGACTTGGCTCATATTAAAATTTATGATGTAGGGTGGGTTCGCATTTTGATTAAATCAAGACTTGTAAAACAGAAGAATTAGATATTTCTCCAAAAATAAACATTTTATACTGGAGGGAACTAACTGAGGCTGGTATTAGGGACCGGACATCACCTCGATCAGTAGTTCTCAGAATTTGGATAATTATGCAGGCAGTGGTAAAAAATTATTAACTGTGATTAATTTTATGATTCCAGAAGTTTTAAGAACTGTTCCTCGGTTAATCGGTTAAATTAACAGTTCTTGAGGAGACAACAGTAAAATGATAAATGTTAGTTTTATTTTTTATTTTTTTTAATAAAAAACAATTTTTCTGAAAATGTAATGTATTTAATAAAAAAATTGAAATCTTTTTGCAGTATGAAAATATTTGCACTGAGCCCCTTGTAAAGTAGATGACTCCTTTTTTATATTCTTAATGTCAGATGAGGTTATTCTCAGCAATAAGTATGTTTTTCATTAGTAGAGACCATTAATTTTTTTTAATAACAAAAATTCTAATCTTTTTTTAAAGTTTTCAGTAATAGCTAGAAATGTTATAATATAACTTCACGACAGCTGTAAAAAATAAACTTTTCTTACCCATTCTAACTAATGCTTCCAAGACTATCACAATTTACTATCGCAATTATGACATTTCAATGTAAGCCAGTTAGATTGATGACATATTTCCATCAGCAGATTTTGCAAATGGCTATTCAATAAATCCCAGAAAACCAAATATTTAGAACACCAAGGAATAAAATCACATGTACATATTTAAAACAAAACGTAAGAACTGCCCCAAAACCTGTTCCAAAACTCTTTCACTCTCTCCCTTGGCCATGTATATTACCCATTCCTTTATTAGGAAGGTGAATGCCCTGTGGTCCTTTTGTCAGTTCAATTTTTTATAAGCACTCATAGAAAGACCTCCAGGGCAAGCACCTGCTTCTCTGACATTATTTTCTCAATGAAAGACATGAACAGACTCTCACAAACATACTATTTGCCTAGTATTTTCATTCAGTTGCCTGGATGACATTCAAGCAAATGCATGAAGCATTTAGAGTGTATTATTTTTAAGTCAATAATAGCTTAGTCACCAGTGCTTTTACATAGACATAGTCTGCGATACAAAATACCCAGGTGTTCTGAAAGAGCGCATAAACAATGATAGACATTGCCTAAACACTTGAGTGACAGGTTGAGCGTGGGCATCGTGCCAACTACATGCTGCTGTCTTGTACCATAGCATACTCACTAATTGACAGATTGAGTTTCTAAACCCTCCAGCCTTGTCTACGTCAATCAAAGACTTTCCACAAATTCCTTGGTGAAAATCTAAGCAAGATTAAATTCCAGTAGCTGGTCTGGGCATGTGTTACCATCACCAGCCAAAGTGCCCTCGAGCTCCACTAGAGGGCACTCCACCCCGGACAGTTATGTGTGTTACCCCTGTCTTGTTTCTTTACCTTGTACTCTAAGGACTCTTATTGTGAAGTGTGTTCCCCACAGTTTCAGTGTTTCCCCTGTTCTGCCTCTGCTCCTGTGTTAGTTTCCATAGTGATTAATCAGCTCCGCCCCATTGTTAACCTTTTTTGGATCTGCCTTTAAAAGCTTTGTCTTCGTCAGTATTGAGTGTTTTTCCCTCGTATTAAGTGTTTCATTGTATCGTGTTATTCTGTGTTTTCTTGTGTACCGACCCTTGCCTTGCATTTTTGGATTCTCCCTCTGGTTTTGCCCCATTGGATATTGTGCGCCCATTGACTGACCCTTGCTACCTTTCTGGACTATTCTTGTGTCTCTGTCTCTGCCATACCTGTTTGTCTCTATTTAATCCAGCCTGTACGACAATGTTTGTAAATAAAGCTTTGAATATGGATCCTCTTGCCCCCGTCTCCTTCGTCACAGAATCCTCAGCCAAATTAGGATCCAGCAGCTTCTCTTATGGACATCGGTGAGGTATGGACATTGTTGAACAGTTGTTATCATTCAAGCAAGGCATACTATCACTTGAGGAGTGCATAGAGGAAAATCTGTTTTTGAACAAGTCTTCTTCGAGAGGGACCGCGTAGATCTGCATATACCAAGTTAAGCCAATGTTAATCCTAACCTGTGAGATCAGGTCACTGCTAATCATCACTTCTGCATTAGTCAGTCCGACTTCCATCACCTTATGTCAAATCAGCCAGAGCCATCCAACGTTTCCTCTGATCTTCCTGAGCCACACCACGTTTCATTTGATAATCCAGAACCACGTCACCTCACTTCAGAGCAGCCTGAGCAACAGCCCAAGATGGCTACCGCCGCTCTGGAGCCATTGTTCGCAATGGCCACCAACCCAGAGCCACAGCCACAGCACAAGATGACTGCCAACCCCGAGCCACTACATGAGATGGCTGGCACACCTGAGCCTTCAGCCAAGGCGGATCTCAAGCCTCGTTTTTTTTAGCCACCAGCCATAGATTTTTAGCTGTAGATTCCTAGGAGGTTCCGCTGTTGGCTGCACAACCCCCAGGACTATCAGTTCGCACCATTTAAACCCTGCGCCGTCTGCTCTGCCCTGGAGGGCGTCTCTGCCGTCTGCTCCTCCCTGGAAGGCTTCTGTTCGGTCAGCACTACCCTGGAGGGTGTCACCACCATCGGTGCTGCCTGGGAGGGTTTTTGTTTTGTCTACCTTGTCCTGGTGGTCATCAGATTTGCTGGCCTCATCCTGGGTCTTTACCTGGACTGGCTCTACCATGGCTTCCTGTTCTGCTTGCAACACGTGTCCTCTGGACTGGCTCTGCTGTGGCTTTCTGCTCTGCCCGCACTGCCATGGTCCTGTGTGTTAGCTCCACAGCCCATGCCAACCTTGGCTCTATGCTTCAGGTCCGGTCCCACTTCCACAGGGACCTGGCCTTCCTTCACTCTTACCGTTTGCTGGACCACCTTAATAATGTGTATGTTGAGCGTCTGGAAGCCGCATTCTTCATTCTTAATTTCTCTCTCTGGTTATGCCCCATTAGATATTGTACGCCAATCAACCGACCCTCGTTACCATTCTAGACTATTCTTGCCTCTGGCATACCTGTTCGCCTCTGTTTGACCCAGCCTTTACGACCATGTTTGTAAATAAAGCCTTGCATATGGATCCGCTTGCCTCCGTCTCCTTCGTCATCACATAATTCTTCTTTTCCTCTCACTCGCTGGCAGAGCTCTTACCTGACAACACAAGCTCACTTTTACCAGAATAACAACAGACGTGATGTTAAAGTCCAGGGTTGTGGAACAAAATCCTGGGACTCGTTCTGTGAAGCAGATGTCTGGAATTGTTTTGAAGCTGCAGTTGGGCACCATTAAATGATATAGAAGTATATGTTTTTTTTTTACTTGAAATCAGAAAGCTAAGCAGCTGGTGGCTTAAGATTTAGTTGTGTTGGATGCATTTTGTTTTGCTGAAGATGGAGAGAAGAGGAAAGAGAAGAATGCTGGATAATATGCAGCTGCTGATGGCAGTCCCAGGCTGCACTGGGTGACCTCATATAAAGAACATTTCCAAAACACTGAGAAAGAGCAAGTGAGAAAGAAAAGGGCCCGTTGTAACGTGGCAGCTAAAACAGCTCAGTAGAACTTAGCTACCACTTTTTTCATCCAAGATTCCTCTGCTCCACTGCATTCTCCTCAGAATTAGGAGGGACAAGCAGAGTGAAAGAAAGATGTGAGGAGAGAGAAAACGTGGCTAAAATTGATGTGAAGAGCTGAAAGTGAAAGAATGTTAACTGTACTTCCTGTACTGGCTATAATTTGATAATTCACTTGCTTAGATCTGTCTGTCTGTATCAGGAATAAAACTGGAAATACAACCAGGAATCCAAATTTGGTCATATTTTATTATATGCATAGTTCAAATATCATATTTAAAAGAACACACATTTTAAATGTGTGTTATTTGTGTATATCTGGAAACTTCTACTAAATTGGTTACAAAAAATAACTACAAATGTGACCATCAAGTAGAAGTTACACAGTGAGCACTAGTTTCAATTGTATGTGTACAGAACCTCTCTCTCTCTCTCTCACACACACACACACACACAGAGATATAGACGCCATACTTCTATGATCACCTTTTTAAAACTGATTCAAACTGCTAAAAATGGCTTTAAAATGTTGAATGTTCATTAAAACATAAAACGAAGCTAGTACACTTTTAAAAGTGTGTGCACCTGCCTATGGTTCATCTGTTCAATTACTGTCTCAACCAGCATGCATTATTAGTGCTTGAAATGTTTAATAAAGGTTTGGCACATGGTTTCCACACACACACACACACACACACACATACAGAGACTGTAAATAAAACAAACAGGACCTCCAGATGCCAAAATCGCAGGTGATTAAGAGCTATTTGTCATAAGTACTTATTAAAAGAAATATCATCCTTATAGTACAATACGACAGCATCATTACAGAAAGCCAAACATACTGGACAAATGAACTTAAATGAACTTAAAAGCTTAACGAATTATATTTTTAAAGTAGTTTCAAATTTAAATTCTACATAATTCTAATTAAATATTCTATAAAGTTTGATTTGGTGAATTGCGATTTAAATAGAGATAAGAAAAATAACCTACCCGACAGTAGTGGGCTCTGGGTGCAAAGTGTGATCAGGAGCCCGAGAAGAGCTCGTGCCCGTGCAGGAGACATTGCAGATAGTGCTTCAGTATTACGGCGATCCGCTACTCTGAGGGAAGAAAGGCTATGGGATGCTCGGATGCTCCGTTGCCCGCTACCGTCAGTCTGTGTGCTCTTTCCCAGACGTTGTCTCCCTCTTCCGGGGACGAATGGGACTAGGGGCTACACAAATATTTTCAGGACAAGGCGATGGAAAATGAAAGAGCATGCGCGCAATTTTTGAATCGGGTAATAGACGGCTACAGGATGGTAGGCTAGTGTGCTAGGTTAATTGGGTAAAAAAAGGAAGTTATCTCACACTAAAATTGGTTTAATATAAGTAGGTCAATATGTTTGACGTTTATTTTACGTCAGATCAACATCAAATTTTAAGCATCAAATTGATGTCATATTGACATTACAGTGACATCAAAGATTTACATGTTTATTTAGGATTTAAGCAAATTTGTGGAGTAATATGAATTTGTAGTGAGCCTCGATAAAGTTATTTATAATTTTTTTTAAGTTATTAAATATAATTATTTTTCTAACTGAGGCCTCAAAATACTGGTTTGTTGACAGTATTCATTATAACAAATAATTAATAAAAAAAAAGTTAACTGTATCTGGAACTGATATTCATTATTCCTTTCGAATTACTACTTTTAATATCGTATCATAATATCATATCACGCATACTATGTTGAATTAATGGCCATGATAGATTTTCTAAATTTTTGTGAAAAAGTGTAAAAAAAAAAAGTGTTTCTAAGAAAAGTACCAGGAAGGAACAATTCGTACGTATTTTACGAGGTGGCTAATTCGTACGAATTTGTACGACCTCACTCGTACGAATTCATACGATTTA
>JAUCMT010000114.1:7790-17863 GCA_032357475.1 Enteromius thamalakanensis
CAGAGTAAACGGTTTGCATTTAAGTAAACACTGTAAACGTGCAAAAACACCAACCTCAGCTGAATCACAACAGATGCAGGAGAGCGGCTCAGACTTATGACATCACAGCACCATACCAAAATAAAAGTCCCACTCACACGCCAACATTTATAAAGTACATAAAACACACGTGCACCACAGAAGGCAAAGTCAAGATTATTTATTACAACTTTGACTTAATCCACACAGCTAAATTCTAACAATTATTTTTTTCTTTCTTTATGTCCTTTCTCCACCTTCCCTTTTTTTATTTATCAGCTGCATAAAACGTGTTTTCTGTATTTTTTGTAATTTCAGTAGTAAAAAAATAAATTTTATGTGTGTCTCTACATTCTGGTCAACTCTGTTTTCCTGTTATAAAAAGTCAACAATCTTTAAAGCACTGCTAGAAAAACCATGTGACTTGCACCAAGTGATGTTACTTCCTCGGGCTAGAAACTCTGGGAGGTCTGTCATTATTCCTCTCGCATCAATTTGAACAAAATGTGTAAGATACACCAATAGTGGATTAATTATTTGTCAAATCTGTTATTGTGATATTTCAGTGAACCTCCCTTTTACTTTTTAAAAACAATAATATGAAAATAAATACAATTCTGTTTTGTGGTTAGCAATTTGAGCTAAAGCACAAAATGTTGGAAAATGTGAACTCTGTTATTGTCAACTGTTATTGTTAGTGTTTTAAAAAGTTAATAACAGAGTTGACAATGAGTAAGAGAGTCAAATGGCCCCTGTTTTGATCTGGGTTGTCAACTCTGTTTTTGTTATCAACTCTGTTACCAAAAATGTATGCAGTCTTGGCAACTTTTGAGTTATATGAATAGATATTTTTAATTCAAAACATAAAGTCTACATCTTATAGGGATGGTTTCCCTAATAGGAATTAGATTAAACCAAGGGCCTGTTCCATAAAACAAGATTAGAGTACAAGCCAGGCTTATTTTTTGTCAGTAGATTTGATACAAAATAAGTCAGACTAACTGAAATAAGCCTGGCTTATTTGGTAAACTTGTTTTATGGAACAGGCCCTGCAATGCCTGATCATGTAGATACACAGTTTCCCAATGCTAAAGGACAGAGTGTTCATGATGGCGTTGTAAAACAGACGATACCTGACACTAGCTTATTGAGGGTACTTTGGGATTAGGTTAGCTTGGTTGTCAATGCTTTGACATTCTGCATGAGAAAGAGTGAATACTGACGGATGCTAGCAGTCAGGGAGCGTCTCCCCGCGGCGAACACAAGATTCCCACTAGGGGAGGTGCGGCAAACGTTGTACGCACACAACCGCCATGTAGCTAGCATAACAGAGATAACGTTAACGGTCAGGCAGTAAAGCACCGTTGAAGCTGCAGGCTCATGGAGACGCCTTGAGGTAAACAGTCCAGCATTTGAGTCGGAAAGGAATAAATAAGTAGACGACTTAGTGTTTCTTAAAATTAAAACAAAAAAATAAATCCAATAAAACCAAATCAAACACTGAAATGTTGTGATGATTACAATGCGTGAATGAATGAAGAGAGGTAGTTCATTTTGGTTAACAACGGCACCTGGTGGTTTGTGTTGTCCTTAAAACAATCAGCGTTCAGACAGTCATCAACGATTCGTTCACCCGCTTCGTCGTACGTACATGAACATAAATATCAGCTGGACTCGAGAAACGTGCGCGGCTTCCAAAAGTCAACGCTCTCTCGGAGGAGAAGTGCAGCACGAGCGCTGGGTTTCTGAAGTCTAGCTGTGCGGCGCCAGATCCAACTAGAGCTTCGCCAACTACTACTAGCTTGATCTGTCGCCTTCGATTCAGTCAAGCACATCCAACAGAGAAGAACGACCTCCTCAGGATCCCTGTGGATGCAAAGATTTACAATAACTGATCCAAAGTGCATAGACAGTCCAGAAGATGTCTCCTACACCACAAAAAACACACTCTTCCTTAGTATTCTCGTCTTGTTCTGTTGTATAAACATAAAAAAATGACTGAATCGGGATGCATTTAATAGATATTTTCTTAAAATATTAGCGGAATTTTGTTTGTTTTTGCATAAAACGAGTAAAGCTATATGCCAACGGTGTAAGACAAACAAGTCTTTAAGTCTTTGATTTAAAATTATTTTTGTTACCCCATTAGCTGATATTTTTGTTTTAAGTGGGAATATAACGATTCACATGATTTTGATTACTTGATTCGATTTTCTCCCGTTTTTTTATTTTTTTTTACAAAGTTGAAGACATTATGCAGTAAATGAGAAGCTGTCCGTTCATTAGGCTATTGCTGCACGTTGCATTATGAAATTGAAACATAACTAAACTGTAATTTTAAACAAAGCCATATTTTCATATAAACAAACTAAAGCTTGCACACTGAGTCCAAACACTACTTTAATTTGCATCATTCAGAGACAACATGGGTCAGTTCCTCATTCATATCAACTCCTGCTCAAACTTTATCGCCATTTGTTTGGCATCTCAACCGATATGAAGGGTCACATTTTAAACTACTTCCGACTGGCTCAAGGTTTCATCGTTACATCGTTACAATTTTAAGCAAAAACTAACTGAACTTAGATAATATTTTGAAAATACCTAAAATCATTTCAATTGTCAAGTAAATGAATCCCGATTCAAGAACTTTTCGATATTTATACTGTAAAACAAGACAAAAACATTAAGAAGAAAATAGTTTTTTTTGCAGCATATGCATCTACAACAAACTCCCCCTCGTGAAAATACTGATCAACGGACACCGGAGTGGCAGAAACCCTCCGTTTTTCCATTCGTAACGCCCATCCGTTGACACCCAATGAAGCAAACCCAAATCTGGCGGGACTCTCGCGGTTGGAGGTCCTTTCTCTTGTAGCTTGGTTGAGGTGGTGAGAGCAAAGCCTCTTGCGAAAAATCCAGAGCGGGGGTTTATTTCCCTTGTTGTTCGAATGCAAGCGATCCAGGATCTGGATCTGAGGGTGAAAAGGGGCATTCGGAGTGGCGAAAACACTCAACGGCTGGTCATCCAATGTTCTTTAGCGCTAGCAAAACTAGTATGATCCAACCAAAGCTTATCGTAACTGGTATGTACACATATCTGCAATCCAGTTTATCGTCCGCAAGGCGGTCTCGCCACTGGAGGACGGCGTTCATCCAACTCTTCCAGCTAAATTAAACAGGGCATCGCCATTTTTTTTTTCGTTAGCAGCCAACGTCTGGACGAGCCCTTCTTCCTGTTTCACCCGCGTTAATGTTAAAGCTTCATTGAGTCCTTTGAACGGACTGTTACGTGTGTTTGTCAGATTGGCTGGTTTGAGGCAGCGGTTGTAGCAAAAACGAAAACTAAAGCACCAGCTTCGAGTTGAGTTTGCGAACGCAGAAACAGCTAATGCAGCTCAGCAGCAGTCTGGTTGAGATGTCTCGTCGATTTGCGGAAATAAAAATATAACCTGTTTGATGTCTCAGAACTCGTACAAAACTAAGCCATGATAATCGTTTATAAACAATAAAATTCTATGTGGAATTCGCACCTAAAAGCATCAGGGATAGATACGGTTGTAAAAGCTTATTATGTCACCCGAGAGAGAAAAAGACACCAAAACATATGAAAATATCTGATTTGCATATTTCTCCCAAGCTTCTTTTCAGCTGATTAACTATGTAAGCCTATCTTTTCATTAGACCTATGTACAGAAAACAATACGAGTGGTATTTACAGCTCATGACCACAAGAGAGCAGCGCGGGAACTTCTGGAATGGGGTAATAAAAAAAATAAAAAAAATGTAAAAAAAGTTGTGTTGAGTTGCATGCAAAGCGGTGCACTCGTGCAACAATTTACAAAGACCCTTCCAAAAACGTGGTTTTACAAATCATTTGAGTACGTAAATGTTTGTCACAGCTTACATGTAAAATAGTTGATGGACAATTCTGCTCACGTTTCATGAATGAGGCCCAATGTTTGAAGACATGGCATGACAATAATGACAAAGCTCTTCAAAATCCAGCACTTTAGTGATGGACTACGATGAAACGTATCGGTTTGACACATGGATTTCAATGTCAAGATCTGTGATGGAGGGTAAAGTAAGGCCTTGTCTTTAAACTAAATCCACCAAAGATCCAGGTAATAAGAGGTCGAAGCAGCTGGATATAGCCTTGTTATGAATGATAAATAATGTTGAGCAGCATTCTCTGGGGCTGGTTTCTGCACTTCGGCTCTCTTGTGGTCAATTCAGATTCTATCTATACAGACATTAGACCTACAGTCAGGCCTCCTCTCTCAGTTTAAAGTGTGTGCGCGCGTGTAGTATGTCTATAATGCATCCGCCCTCAACATACACACATATATACAGATCAACATATCAACCAAGCCAAATGTAAAAGTTAGTAAAAGTGGCTACTGTCCCAAAACCAAATAGACTCCATATGTCCAGAAAAAGAACCTCATTCTGAACATACTACATAAAAAGCAGCTCATGCAAATAGCACTGGACCTGACTTGCAATTGATAGAAGCAGACACTGGAATGTCACTAATCTAACAATGTGACACTAAAAAACAAAACAAAAAATATACATTTTGCAAAACTAATTATATACATTTAAACAACGTATAAATTATAAATGTATATAATAAGATTACAATAATATTAATAATTACAATAATATTATCAATAATAACAATCTCAGATTATACATTTATTTAATATACAATTATAATTAATTGTACTTAATTCTAATATAAATTATAATTATTTATATTTCTCATGCAAGTAGCAGCAAACCCATAATAAACCTAGTATAAAAAAATGTCACATCTTTTAAACGGCAACAATGCCACTGAATAAAACATTCAAATTGTTCCTATGCCCCTGAAATCTGTTTTTTTAACACTTTGTGTTTTGCAATGCATTATGCAGAAAATGAAATGCACATACATTTAAGCATGTAACCCTGGACCGCAAAACCAGTCATAAAGGTAATATAATTTATTTTTTTTATTATTTATTATTCATGCATCATCTGAAATCTGGAATCTGAGGGTGCAAAAAATCTGAATATTGATAAAAATTGCCTTTAAAGTTTAAATTAAATTCTTATCAATGCACATAAAAAATACGTTTATATATATTTATGATAGGAAATGTACAAAATATCGTCATGGAACATGATCTTGACTTAATATCCTAATGATTTTTGGCATGAAAGTAAAAGTGATGGTTTTGACTGGCTAACCTGTGCTCCAGGGTCACGTATGATGTCTTGAAACGCTGCCTACATAGGGATCTTACTAGATTTTGGAACAGAGCCACTGTGGATTTGAATTCTTTTAATTTTGTTAACTAGTGCACTTTCACACACACACACACACGCACACACACACTCTTATCTACGCACAGGAACTAGAAGAGCCTGCTAATCCTATTACAACAGAGGATCACCTGGCCATACGTTTTCATTTAATACAAACCACTTCTCTATCTCTCTCTCTCTCTTTTAAATATAAATATTAGTTTATATGCATCGTTCTATCCATACATTATTAATACATTCCTCTGGGAAATCCCCCATAGCTTAGAGCCGTGCAGCCCCCCGTGAGCGGCCAGGGGGCTCTCGGACGCTAGGACACCTCGCTGCCGAACACCTCCAGCACCAGCGGGGTCAGCTGCATGCTGTGCTCGGGCTGGAAGGACAGCGAGCGGTACTGCTTGGAGTGCTCCTCGTTAAGGCTGCGCAGGTCTGCAAGCTTCTGGATCATCTTGGCGTACAGCAGACGGCCGCCAGGGTGATTGATCCGGATATACGCCTGCAGGACGTCACACAGACGGTCCTGCAGATCCTCGATCCGAGCATGGTCCTGAACGCCCGGCCGATCTGCAGAGAACAGACACAGTCATTCAGAACCGAAACCAGGGTTGCCAGGTATTCACAACAAAACCCGTCCAATGGCAATCTCGTTTCCTCCGGTAAAAATAGCATTTGAGAATAAAAAAATATTATTGGTCAGGGCTGCTAAATTTGCATTAGGATATTATTTGGGTCATTTGGACATGGACATGGACATCAAAAACAACCCTCGGCAACATTGTTAATCCAGAAAAACTATGGACTTGGCAACACTGCTGTAAATGTCTTGAAGATGGATATCTGAAATGAACATTTAATGTGCTAATATATTTAAAAAAAATTATGAAAAATATACTTTAATTTTTTTAAATGTTTTTATTAACTGAAATAAAAATTAACTGAAATATATTTATAATATATATTTATTATATTTATTTTTATAAAATATATTAATCTGAAGTACTAAACCACTAAAACAAAACTTTATGTAGACTTAACATTTGCTGAACATTTTTAATAAATTAGTTAGGCAACATTTCTGATTTCCATTTGGCTTTCGGTTGAATTGCTAAAATAAAAAAATAAAAATAAAAAAATTGTTGAGAATGTTATTGGGGTCACTTCAATCCGAGGACAGTGTTAAAGCAGCCAATTCTGCGGGAAAACAGTTTCCATTACTGTAAAAATACATGGTTGTTTTTCCCAAATCCAACGGTGCGTGTCCAGACGCGTGCAAAAAAAAAACTATCACACACACACACACACCTGGAGACAGCAGGCAGATGGCCATCAGCAGCACATGTTCCTCTTCATGCATGTTCAGCTTCTTCAGACCAACTTGAAACTTCACCAGTGGCTCCAGCAGCTCCAGAGTATGTCCCGCTACACACACACAGATCAGAGAATGTGAGTGTGTGTGTGAGATAGAGAGAGAGTGTGTGTGTGTGTGTGTGTGTGTGTGTGTGCGCATCTTACCCTTGGTGACGTCATTGACGCAGTATTTGAAGTCCGGTCCTCCACAGCTCCAGCTCATGTCCTCCAGACTGAAAGACTGATTGGAGCGCAGCATGATGATCTCAATAGCACTGGACTTGAGCAGAGCGATCTGATCTTCTGCTGTCAGGTCCCTGAAACACACACACACAAGCTTTATGAACAACAAAACTCAGGTAGACATTTAAAAAAACCGAGGTTAAACATATTAACACTCATAAGTTGATAAACTGATAACACTGATGTGCAGGTCAAACAGTGGGGCACAGCTCTTACTAACACCAGGTTAATTCAGAGGAAATACATGAACTGCAGACCTTCTGATTGAGCTCCAGCAGCACAAATGAAGATTAATTTAAAGTTGTGAAATAATCAGCTCTTAATACTCGTGGACACACATACTTCAGACTCTTCTTTAGAAAGTGCTGTGTGAAGATCCAACATCAACACTTGCTGAGAGCCAAACGGGAGGAAAAACTGGCTTTGCTAAGTAAATAAAAGTAAATTCATCACCATTTAACTGCTGTTAGAAGATAGTGGACATTAGTTAAAGTGTTATTTTGGTTTTTATTTAGAATTCACTTTTTGATGTTTACAGTTTTAGTTACTTTTGCTTTTGTTATTTTTAACAGTTTTTTTTATTTATGTAGTTTAATTTATTTGAATTTGTATTTCAGTTTTATTTTTAGGAGTTTAACCTAGGTTATTTGCTATGGGAAAATGTTAAATGTTCATTTATGTTCAAGTTTTTTAAATGTTAATTTTTTAGCTGTATTTCAACAAACAAGATATATCTGTAATTGTTTGGATGTTTTGAAATTTTAGTTTTAGCATTTAGTTTTAATTTATAATTTTTTTCAGTTGTATTTTTAATAATTTTTGTACTTCAATTTAAACATATTAGATGAAAACCTTCAATTTTTCAGTTTCATTACATTTTCTATTTGATTTCAGATTTTTAAAGTGTTTAATCACAATTAATCCATATCCAAAATAAACGTTTTTCTTTTTATAATTTAGGTATGCATACTGTGTATATATAAAAACACACACATACAACACACACATTACAACGTTTTAAAAATATGTATAATTTATATTCATATAATTTATATTATATCTCAATATATTTATTACATAGATGTAAGATTTTTCTTATATATACACAATATGCATGAGTGTTTATTATAAACACTGTAAACAAAAACGTTTATTTTGAATGCGATTAATCGTGATGAAACATTTGACAGTACTACAATTTATGAAAATTATTTTTTAAATGTTTTAATATTGTAAATTAAATTTACTTTTATTTTTAGTACGTCTATATTAGTTTGAGTAATTTTAATACTTCAAACATGGCAAGATTTCCTATTTTCATTCATGTCTTTAAAAAGCTAAGTTTAAATAAAATATATCATATTTTAATGAATGAATATATTAAAAACTGCATAGTATATGCATAGTTTAAACTGAATTGTGAGCGAAAATAAAACAAACGCTCAATTCCTGGCTAATGTAATGCTCACATCAGGTAAGAGTAGAGTCTCACCTGAATCCAGGGATCATTTTGGCGAATCCGATGACCTTCTGGATGCTGTAGCTGACGAGGTCGGCGAGGTGTGGTAACATGGACATGCGTGAGTTGTCTTCCTCGCCGGAGTCTGGACTGCCACCGCTGTCCTGGTACATCATCAGCAGATTACTGAAGTTCAGCTTAGTGTCCACAGACTCTACAGGACCACGATACCATACGTCAGACACAGCACATACACCACAACCAGAAATAGAAACGTAACATATTTTGCATTCAGGTGCATGATTGTAAATGTAAATTCTTTGAAAAAAATATGCCATGGGTATATTTACAATATATTTATATATAATGTAAATTGAAATATATACAGGTAAATATTTTTTAAATATATACTGTATGTGTGTGTGTATTTATAATAAATGAGCATGGTACAATTTTGCAAACATTATGCAAACAAAACCTTTTATTTTGGATATGATTAATCATTTGACAGCACTAGTATCTAATCATTTTTTAAATCAATATAAATTTACTTGAGAAGCAAAGTCAATACATTTATTTCGACTATATAACTTGTAGATAAATTACAATGCATATTTTAAAAAGCTTTTTTTCTCTACTTCAGCAACAATTACACACCAGATATTCTGGTGGTTTTTACTGAGGTTTCAAGCATCACTAACCTTGAGTCTATTATTGCACTTTATCTATTCATATCTGTACATTTCAATTACAATGTATACTTAAAAAAGTTTTCTCTCCATTTCAGCAACACTTACAAACACCAAATTTAGTAGTTTTATTCCTCTCTATATTCTGAAGGTTTTTACCGAGGGTTTTTTTCAATTTTCTTTCACATTGATTTATATAACATTTTATTCCTAAAAACATGGTGAAAAGCCATTTCTTTGATGGACCATGATAATTTTCTCCACTTCAGTAACATTTAACTACACCACATTTTGGAATTTTATTCCTCTCTATATTCTGAAGGTTTTTACTGAAGGGATTTTTCATGCATCATTCACCTTGAGTTTATTATTGCACCTATTTGTGCCTGTACATTTCAATTACAATGCATATTTAAAAAGTTTTTTCTCCACTTCAGCAGCACTAACATATACCAAATTAAGTAGTTTTATTCCTCTCTATATTCTGAAGGTTTTTTTACGGAAGGGATTTTTCATGCATCATTCACCTTGAGTTTATTATTGCATTATTGCACCATTATTGCACCTATTTGTGCCTGTACATTTCAATTACAATGCATATTTCAAAATGTTTTTCTCCATTTCAGCAGCACTTACATATATCAAATTTAGAATTTTTATTTCTCTTTATATTGTAAAAGTTTTTACTGAGGGGATTTTTTTCTTAAAAAAAAAAATCAACATTTGAAGTGGATCAAAAAAAAGTTAACTGCAATAAAATTCACTATCTGGACGGCACGATTTATCTGGATGTTTGTTTAAAAGAACAAAATAAAATAGGAGTAACAAGGCTGTTTTTAAAATGTAAGGAGTAGAAAGTACAGATAAGTGCATAAAAACGTAAAAAGTCGGTTGAAAAATAATTACTCAGTTAAGTAGACATTTTAGGTATCTATTCTTTACTAAGGTTGACACCTCTTAAGACATGAAGTCTGGTTTTCTTTATGTAAAAAAAAAATAAAATT